>JAGFPH010003353.1:96555-124321 GCA_018207615.1 Philaenus spumarius | reverse complement strand
GTAGGAGTAAGATGGTTAGAGCTAGTTTAGTGTAGACTAAGTGAACGGAAAATATAACTTAAGGGTCGGCTCTAGCTGTCGGCCATGTTGGCTGACACTCCATAACACCAATGTTAAATTAAAATCCGAATTTTTCCTTTATTTTTTATCGGATAATTATGAACAATATGTCATTTTAAAGCTATGGCCAATATGAATGCAAATGGCTTTTTCAAAACTAAGAAAAACATTTTGTTTAATATTTATTAACAATTTAAAACGTTGATTATTAATATTTTTTTATGTTGACACTATTAATTATAGCGAAAAACTACCAAGCCATTCGGATGAAGAAATTCTTCCCCAAGAGTTCGGTATTTAAAAAAAAAACGCTATTTGAACAATTGCGGGTTTTAAATGGACTTAGGCTGAGCAATGTTCGTGTAACCTACCGCCGCTATAGGGTGATTTTTAATATTTTTTACGTTGCAACTATTAATTATAGCGAAAAATTATAAAGCCATTCGGATAAAGAATTTTGTCCCCAAGAGTTTGGTATTTAAAAAAAAAAAAAAACGCTATTTGAACAATTGCGGGTTTTAAATGGATTTAGGATGAGCAATGTCCGCGTAACCTACCGCCGCTATAGGGTGAAGTGCTGGAGTTGCAGTCTGCTTTCTGTTTTACTAGAGATAACCCTTAATTGTCTATAGTTGAATAATAGTTTAAAATATTTCTGTTTTAGACGATTACTTGATGTCAGCAGGAAAGAGAACATCAGCTTCAACAACATCATTGACATAATCAACAACCACTAGCAACATCATCATCTATAACCACATGTCCACTCAGACAGTGTCTTTGACCTTCAAGTAAGGTATGCTACCTTCAGTTGTTTGCTATATACTGTATAATTCATCTTCTTTGTATATAAGGGAGGAGTGAAATGGTTAGAGCTGGTTTAGTTTGGTATAAACCAAGCCAATGGAAATGTAACTTCAGGGTTTTACATTTACAAAAAACATACAAAATATAACTGAACTGTTTTATTCAGACAACTTAAAACAAATTTTTTTATAGTGTGGTCCGTTGCTAAGCTGAAAAATTAAATTTTTTTTAAACAAACAGGCCCTAAATAGACACAATTTGCTTATGATTAACAAACCAAGTACCGGTACATTAAATCCTGAATTTAAAGATTTAGCAAACATAACACTAAAACATTTTGCACTACTTCTTGTGTGAGCAGGCTTTTTAACTCTTTGCAACATTAAACTTGTAGAAAGAAGTTGTCTTGAGGATCTTAAAGCAGCCCTCAGTTTGAGAATTTCAGTCATCCTCCCAAAAGTCTTACAGATATACAGTAAAGTATCGATAATGCACGCGTCAAAAATCTGGACCGTCGATAATACGGATTCAATTCCGGCAAAAAAAAGTTGAAGTGAATATTTGTCAAAAGCGATAGACTCGGCAAGGTCGTCGTACACTACAAACTTCAGTTATACAGTTCATTTAAAAAATTAATATTTAAGATAGCATTTGTACATGCTTGGAATACGCTCACAAAAAGACACTTACAAAGAGCCTGGAATAAACTATGGTCTGAAGAACAAAATACTGGTGAAGAAATTGTAAATTATAATGAAGACTGTAGTGTAAAGTATGCAGTACGATCCCAGGATTCGAACAATGCGACTAACATGCTCCCTGTGAATAGTTGGCTGTTGGCAACAACGATCCTGAATACCAGATTTTGAGCGACCTAGAAATAGCTTCCGTCGTGTCTGAAGGAGATGCAGAATCAGTTGAGTCAGATGGGGAAATTGAAGAGGCTCTGCCGGAACATTCGGAAACCTTTGTGGCAGTAGAGACTCTGATGGCATAGCTTGAGAAACAGAGGGAGAGTACACCAACCCAGTTCATTCTATTCATATAAAACAAATCAAAGACTTGGATGTAAAAACCATAAGAGCTGTGAAATTTATAAACTGTATAGTATTCTGTAAATATTAAAAAAAAAATTTACATATGCACTTAACTTATATCATATCCTTAAAGTATTTTTAAGTTCATGTTAATTACTGGTTTTATTTATCTGCTACGATTATTAAACCACTATGAAAATGTTTAATGAAAAACATGAGGCGAATGCTGTTCGGTAGATAATAGTATGGAGTGTAGTGAGTAGTTGAGAAAACCCACATAACAGTTTATATCATTTGCAGTGAAATAACATTGTTAGTGACTAGGTGAACTATTCGTGAATCAATTATATATTGCATGAGCCCCACGTTTTTCTTTTTAAATCTTACAAGTATTTTCATAGCTATTAAAAATTCACAATCACAAATTTTCAGGAAAATCTCTATGGGGTTAGGAATTTATAAGGGGCTGTAGATCGGTATGAGGCTGGGAGAAATTATTTTATAATTCTTAGTCCATTTTAAAAACATGCTACATGAAAAGATTGTTTTTTATTTATTTGTCGTAAATTTGTATTGTAACACATCTATTAACGGATTATTATAAAGAAAAATGAATGCGATGTTTTCCCTTTTGCGAACATATTAATCTTATTTTTTCCACCAAACTTGAAGTGTTGAAGCTCAAGAGTTAATGTTTCAAGGGTTCCTTTTGATAATTTGAAAGAAAAACTGAACACTTATAGAATCAGTTTGCCTCCAATCAATTTTCTACTGGAATAAAATCCCATCTCAGGACTACCACAACTACACTTAAATTATTGATTGGTACTTGACAATCATATACTTTACATACTTCATTAAATCATATACTTTACATACTTCATTAAATCATATACTTTACATACTTCGTTAAATCATATACTGTATATACTTCATTATATCATATACTTTACATACTTCAAAATCATATACTTTACATACTTCAAAACCATATACTTTACATACTTCTTTAAATCATATACTTTACATACTTCATTAAATCATTTACTTTACATGCTTCAAAATCATATACTTTACATAGTTCATTAAATCATATACTTTACATATTTCATTAAATCATATACTTTACATACTTCATAAAATCATATACCTTACATACGTCATTAAATCATATACTTTTTTTACACATATACGTATTACTTCTATTACAATTATTATACAATTTAGTTATTAATAGAATTCTATAAAAACTTGATTTCTGTTTCAGGTTGCAGTGTCGCAGCTTGGTGAGTCTTAGTCAAGTCCCAACATGTCAGCTAAACTTGTCCCATCATAACCTTTACACTCTGCATGCTTTACGGAGGTCGGGGTTGTATTTACATGTACTTACAGGTACGGAGAAGCCCGCCGCATGTTAGCTGTAAGGTAGTGTGCCTCCCCGCCTCCGTCTCCAACTAATTCACAACAAAGGTGTGATGGAGAACCCGTGAAATGTAATGAAATTGAGGTTAAAATCGTTCGTCTTACTTTAATCGGTATTTTAACATAGTTAACGGTTTCTCCCTTATTTACACAAATGTACTTACCACAGACAGATATACATCCATCACTGCTTCTATTCCATTACATTTCCTAAACATTTTTAATATTATATATTTATTTTTAATTGAAATATGTTTTCTGTGTAATTAGTAGCATATTTATAGTGACGTAATCATTTTAAGTATTTCACCAGTATTTAATTTGTTACATAGTTCAACTGTAGGTTGTTTATTCAAAACTCTTTCAAACTAATTGAATAAAATTTAAATACCTATTAAATAACTTCTTTTATACAAATTAAATGTCAAAATATCGATACAAAATTACCAAAACTCAAAATGTTAACTCAACTTATATCAGAAGCGCTACCTCCAGCTATGTGGTTCTTGGAAGGTTGCACAATTTTCTCTAACCATTCTGGCAGAAACTCCTTATTTAAACTACATTGCCTCACTGACCATTGATTTGCCAATATCCAGTATTATACGATTGATAGTGATGACCGAAGGTACTTGGTAGAATTCCATATTCAATTAAAAAACAGACAAAATATTTTGTAAATGATACAATTTTTATTTTGGAATCTTGCCGACCAAGGTTTTCCCCGTGACGGCATTGACAAGGCAGTCTGTATAAGCTGCCTCATCAATGCTGTCACGGACAAAACCATGGTCAACCAGATTCAAAAATAAAAATTGTAGAAATTACAAAAAATTGTGTTTGTTTTTTAATTGATATCCAGTATTGTATTTTAGTATGTTGTTTTAGTTTTTTAATGTAAATGTTACATTTATATAAGAGAGATAATAACACAGTGATATTCATATTTAAATGTAATATTTTTACCGTTTTTTCAACTTTTGTTTTTTAAAATGACAACATTTCAATAAAACTTACATTTATAAAATTATGATAACAAAATAAACACATAAATACACACACATACAATTTAAAATCTACAATTTCCATCCATTGATATGACTTTAGTCAGTACAATAAATTTATTTAAATTTGTTGTGTAGGCCTACTCATTTTTGCATTAATGAATATAAATTTAGAAGCCTGCATTACTCTGGAATCTGCTAAAATCTACATTAAATTTGACCTGAAGTTTGAGACATTCAGTGCGTCAGCCTATCAGGTAGTACCATACAACTGCTAGGCGATGCTGCATCTCTCTACCTTGCCACTCCTGCCAAATAGAAGGCTCCCCCAAAGATGCTTATGTCGAATCTTCCTCACCGAACGTGTTCATAGTGAAAGAATCTCTATTCTTCAACAAGAACTGTATTCTCAAGTCACCCCCAACTTCAATATGTAAAAAATGTTGGCTATCAACCTGGAATACAGTAAAAACCTGGAAAGTCAGGAAATTTCATGTTTCTGGAAAAGTAAGGGGAAAATTTTGATTTCTGAAAAAAGTTAAGGGAATATTGGATATAAACCAATTTTAACCTAAATAAAGACAAAACGTATATCATTTTAAATTCTCCAATGTCAACATTTTAAAATAATTTTGTGTAATCAGTTTTTATTCTCCACTAGACCGTTGTTTAAATCAATTTAATCTGGCCGATAGATTGAAATACAATGGTAATATTTTTGTGTATTCAGTAGGGTTGATCAGGAAAAATGTTAAATTTGCCAGGGATAGGTTAGGAATCACTAGCTACCCTGTATTTATCGTTTCTTCTTTCTTCTCCAAGTTGTACCATTACTGCAAGACAAAGGAGAGTTTCAGATCCAAGCCATCCTTTCCAATATACTCTGTAAGCTATATGTTTAAAAAATCCTAAATAATGAAATATGAAACACTCTAAACATACAAAATGAGAATTAGTTTTTGTTGATATTTTATGTTTCGGTTAACTTTTTATAGTATACAAATTATAGAGTGTTTGTAAACCCCAAAACTAATCTTATATTGTTTTTGCCTTTAATAATGTACATGTCACATTAATTATTAGGCTAAGTAGTATTTAGAGTCCCATATTCATGAGGTAGGTCTATATTGTATTTTTCAATAACTAATAATTTCCTGTGGGCAATGCAATAAAGAGTATGTTCCGTGTGTAAATGCGCGCGTGTGTAGTGTTTCTTTCTGTTGACATTGGAAAATGACTGAAAAGTGGGCACTTGTACAGAACAGGACTGTAAAAAGAGCAAGAGAATGAAAAGATCAGGTGTGTAAAAAGGGTAAGCGCGTGAAAAGAGTGGCTGCGTGAAAATAGCGGTCAAGTGAAAAGACAGTCATGTGAAAAGAGTGAGCATGTGAAAAGAGCAAGAGCGTAAAAAGAACAGGCGTGTGAAAAGAGCGTGCAGTTGAAAAGAACAAGCGTGTGTAAAGAACGGCTGCGTGTAAAAAGACAAGAAATAGGAACTTTATAACTGATTGATCAACAGCGTTGCTCACAGGTACTGAGTTTAAAGTTACACAGAAAACATATTTATGTATCTATTCAGAAATCATTTTTTATTATATTTTGAATTTTACTTATAACCCCAACAAGTTTAGCTGAATGTTCTTTGATTTACTAACTATATCACATATATATAAATATTTCAAGAATGAAATCTTCAAGAATGATTCTCCTTTTTTCATCGCTACAAATTTTGTTAACATTTATTACTTTTTAAATTTTTTATTCAAAATCGGCTTAGTTTTTTGGCAGGTAGAAATTTTTTATTTTTAAATCTTTTTGAATTTAGGTTTTTATTTTAAATTCATATTTTTACAATTTAAATTAAGTTTGATTACTATGTAGTGAATTTATTATAGAATATTTTTAAAGAATGGTAATATATTTGAATTAACTGATATAGTTTATATTAATTTAGTTTTTCTATAAATCCAGGTTTAGTAATTTACGAGGGTCATTCAATAAGTAACGAGACAAATTATTTTTGCACAAAAACGGTTTATTGAATCAGTACAAAACTTTGGTTACTTTTCAACATAGTCCCCAGCAACACTTATACACTTGTCCCATCTTTCTGCGAATTTGTAAATGAACTTGGCATAAAACTCTTTAGGTTGATCTCGAAGCCACTTTTGATTTTTTACCTCTTCATTGGATTGAAAATGTATCCCTCGTTGACCATCTTTAAGGGGTCCAAAAAGATGGAAGTCTGATGGAGCGAGGTCAGGGCTGTAGGGGGGATGTGGAAGGATCTCCCATCCCAGTTTCTGAAGTTTTTCTTTCGTCAGCTGTGCCGTATGTGGACGGGCGTTGTCATGAAGCAAAATCATGCCTTCAGTTAAGAGCCCACGGCGTTTCGTTTGAATTGCAGGTCTTATCTTGTTTTCCAGCATGTCACTGTAGTACTGGCTGTAAATCACAATAAATTGGCCCCTGAAAATCCCAGAATACTGTAAGTATAACTTTACCGGCAGATGGCTGGGTCTTGAATTTTTTTTGAATAAGAGAAGTCTTATGCTTCCACTCAAGGCTCTGTCGTTTTGACTCTGGCTCATAGTGGTGGATCCATGTTTCATCACACATTATAATTCTTTTGAAAAAACCTTCTCCTTCAGTCGAATATCGATTTTTCAACTGTTGACTGATTTGAAGCCGGGTTTCTTTGTGAGCGTCCGTGAGTTGTCTGGGCACCCATCTCGCACAGGTTTTCTTGTACTGCAGCTTGTTATGAATAATGTTATGGACAGTTCCAACACTCGCGTATACTTTTTCACTTATCAGTTCAACGGTGATACGCCTATTGTGCCGAATTAATGCGTCAATCCGAGATTCGAGAGAGGAAGTCCCAACTTCGATCGGTCGTCCACTGCGTTGCTCGTCAGAAACTTTTGTACGGCCACTTTGAAACTGTTCTACCCATTTGTAAACGTTCGAACGATTCAAACAATTGTCTCCGTACACTTTTAACATTCTTTTGTGGATGTCACTACCTTTCTCACCTTCCGCGACTAAAAATCTGATCACGGCACGTTGTTCTTCCACGGTGCAATTCTCGAGCGAACTTGCCATCGTTAACAGAGTAAATTTGAGGTTATGTTTACAAAATATGATTGAACAGCTGATCAATTGTCATCGCAAGGTTGCCATCTTTATGTCCTGAAAGTTTTGTACTGATTCAATAAACGTTTTTGAGCAATAATAATTTGTCTCGTTACTTATTGAATGCCCCTCTTAGGTTTGAATATTTGTACAGAAATAAAGTTAATATTTTTAATTAAAATCACGAATATAATACTTCAGTTGGAATTACAGAAAATATAGCTTAGGCTACTGTGTAAAATTGGAAAATAAATGTGAAATAGAAAGGAGAATCACAGTAGTTAGAAGTAGTTTTGTGTTTATACTAATATCATGTATTTTTGTTTCAGCTCGTCGGACTTGGCAGGTTTTGACTCACAAATTGTAGATGATATAACATGCCGAGTCCGACGCGATCTTCAGCCGTAAGACCTCACTCCGTGGGGCTGGATTAGATTTTGGGGGGTGAATTAGTTACCGCGGTCCCTAATAGGAAGTTTATTACTATAGTAATGTATGTTGTTTGTATAATTGTATGTAATTTGTGTATTTTGTGTAGTGTTTTCAGGAATGGGCTCTTTTTAAATATGTAGTGATAATGTTCAATTTAAAAACAAAGTTGCTCAAAGTAGTCGTGTATAGTTTTTGGATTGTTTGTTGTTTTTGAGAAGATTTCATATTTGAAGAAGAGGATCCGTAAGTAATGGTAAGTAATTTGTAATTATTAATTGAGTTTTATTAAGACTCTATGATAGTAAAGTAAAATTCTACAATTATTATTCATATTAGTAGTTGTAAACTTAAAAACTTGAAAAATTTTTGTATTTGATTTTATTTTAATGAATAACTTAATCGATTTTTAAAATTACTTTAATTTTGTTTGTAGTTTTTAAGGTGAAAAGCAACCACAAGCTATCACCACCAGAAATCAGTTTTGTCCAATTAACCATGTCCATGGTCATTTGAACATTATCTAACTGCACGAGCTACCTATTAATTATTTATACATTATAACAAATAATTAAGCTAATTAAAACTTCAAATATTGTTACACCATTTGCAGGCCCGTTTTACCGAATAGGCACGTGCCTAGGGCGCTAGGCATTTGGCATTTTTGGAGGGGCGCAAAGAATGGAAAAACAAAACAAAAATTGTCGTGGTTGTGTCTGCATGCATCATTTATTGCGCCACTGCCGAAAGCCGACATCTGACCCAAATCACTGCCGCGCCCGGCGCCGGTGCTCCGCGCTGTACCTGACATGTCACGTGTGCCAGCCACACAGCCCGCCTCGCGCCCTCTTCCACCGCCACTGGTTGCTAAGCAACTTTAGACTTAATGTCCCTTAACCCTCCTTTACAAATTATCCTGATTTTTATCGAGAACCAAAACTGGCATTTCAGACTAAATCTAAATTTACGGGGTATAGGCGTTATGGTAGAGCTGGTGAGGGGCGTAATCAGCTGGCAGGGGAATGAAAAGGGGCGCTACTCTTCGTTGTGCCTAGGGCGCTGGCAGGGTTTAAACATTTATTGATAATGAAAACATTAAACCTTTAACTTTTCTCATCGTAGTATACTGCTTGCTTCACATTTTCTGCAGCATTTTCATAGCTTGTAGATCGTTTCTTTAAATAAACTTTGGAATTGAACAGTCAACTGATTGTGAAAGCAATCCTCAACTTGTTGATTGATATCAGATTGTTCCACTCCCAGCGATCTTTCAATGGCCCAAACAAAAACAAAAAATAAATCATCCACGCAGTTGAGCAAATTCTTAAAATTAAGTTTATATGATTTTAGGGTGTCAACCAACTATTTGGGAAATTGGTCAACTCACGACGACGTTGAATAGCTGTCTGCGTGTACGAAATATATTAGTAGAATTTGTTTGTAACTCAGCCTCCAACCATAGCTCATCTTCGAACTGTCCGTAAAAACTCGCTTTGTCAGTTTGCACCTCGACCTTGTGGCCTTGGATTTTTTACAGCTTTGCTTCGCTTACAGTAGTTTGCTTACCTGCCGTTGGCTTCGTAACAGAAGCTGACCAACGATAAAATACCCCTAGTGGATTTGAACCAAGTACTTTTATGGTATTTTGGTTGTTGGATTTTTTTTGCTAACCAACTAATCTGAGCCACTTTGGACCAAATCATAAACTACGGCCGTTATATATATATAAATATATATAAAGTTTTTAATGACACCTGAAAACGTGTTCTGGGGACCATGATCGGTGCTCATTTACAACTCCTGACCTTAGTTTTCACCATAGGGGTCACTGCAATAGCACATCAATCTATGGAAGTTATAACACTTTGGGACAAATCTTTGATGTAGAAAGCTTTTTCCATTGTATTTTATCCAGCCTATCTCTTGTCTAAACCGATGTGAAAGGCAGAGACTTTCCTGCAACGAAGATGATATAGTACACACATGGTTGCATACATTCTGAAGCGATTTTATCAACAACTAACTATTCACTGGCCATTTTTAATAAAGTCACTAATTGAACGAATGTTGACGTCTGTGGCACTTGAAGTTGGGTGTTGATCGTTAATTTAATTTTCCACACTTTCTCGTCCGTCATTAAACTTGCTCGCACAATCATACACTTGCAACTGATATACTGCAGCATTCCCAAACTGTGACTTCAATCAAGTAAAAATTTCTGATTTGTAACACTTGATTATAATCCATTACACAATAAAAATGGAACCTATGGATGTACTGAAGAAGGAACAGACAGACACAATCTACCAAGCAGTTCCTTCGCTCGTAGCACATTGACCTTCATGCCTCCACTCTGCCATTACAATACATTCTGATTCTGAGATAAATAATGATATCGAAACCAGCAATATAATTAAATATAACTCCAATGAATTAAACACGAAGCACAGATAGCATGTTGGTTCTTTTTGCCTTAAAAATGTTACTTTACTAAAGGAAAATACTGAACATTCTAGTTTTGTTGTACTTAAATTCTCATTTTGTTTTTCAAGTATTTATCGCCTTGGACTGTTTCCATGGACTTGTTGGCATTCCTGCTTCACTTCTACTTGGAGAATTTGAAGCCAGGGGGTCTGACAATGTTAGGTAAGATAAATTTAATGTTATTTAACTTTTTAATTATTTATATATCATTATATTTAACTACTTTTACTCTAAAGAGCATTGTCCTTGCTCACTTTACTCACGAACACCAGTGGCGACCCATAGTAAAGAAAACTCAAGCAGATTATCGTGTACTTCAATATTTTCATGGAAATGATAGTCGAACAGGGCAGAGACACTTTGTAAGACACTTTGCAAGAACAACTTTATAATCAATTAGAATTTGTAGTACATAGAATGTTTCCAAAGTTCTGGGAATTTAGCTATAACTTTTATTACTTTGTAAATTTTCATCAATATTACAATGTAGTTTTTCAACATAATCTCCATTTAACTGAATACAAAAAGAACTTTTTTGGTGTCTCCTCAATCCACTTGTTTATGGCACCTTTTACGTCAGTTAAACTTTCAAATCGAACACAGGGTGAGGGTTTTTACAAATCTGGGAACAGATGATAATCTCTGGGTGCAAGATCCGGGGAATAAGGTGGGTGCAGAAGCAATTCCCATCGTAAAACATCCTTTGTTTTTCTTGCGGTGTGTGGTCTTGCATTATCCTGTTGCAATAACGGACGCTTATGCAACTTCCCAGGCCGTTTTTTGACAAGTGCCTGTCGCAGTGGTCCGGATAATAAATTCGAATAATATTCTGCATTAATTGTAGTACCTTTCGCCAGATAATCCATAAAAATAATCCCTTCGCAATACAGTAAGCATTACCTTTCCAACAGACGGAAATGCACGCGCCTTAAGTGGAGGTCCTTCTTCAGGTTTGCGCCATTCTTCGGATTGACTTTTGGTCTCAGGATTGAAATAAGGAATCCACATTTCGTCAGTGGTTATTATTCATTGCCAAAATTCATCACCGTAACGGGCTAACAGCTCTTGAAGTTGACGAAAAGTATCAGACCTATTGAGTTTCTGTTCTGGTCCCAACAGCCTTGCCACCCAGTGCGCCGAAACCTTGCTAATGCCCAAACAATCATACAAGATATCATGAACTTGTCGTGTACCTATTCCTAGGCGTACACTAATTTGACGAATAGTCATTCGTCTGTCCTATTTCAGTAGGTCTTCGACGGCGGTAATGTTTCTTTCATTTACCGATGTGCTTGGGCGCCCACTGCGTGGATCGTCTTCCACCGATAAACAGTACTTTTGGATTCTGCAGACTCACCAAATACTCCTTGTAGACGCTGAATAATTTCTGATGTTTTTACACCTTCTTTCCACAAAAAGAAAATTGTTGCTGTTTGAGGTTTTGCTGCGTCTTCCATGGTTACAAAAACAGTGCTATGAAAACGCGTCTATATCAGTTGAACATCTAAATCAGACTGAACAATATTGCACTAGATAGTTGCATAAACATGTCAAGACTTGTCTGGCACCAATAACACTGCCTACTTTAAGTTCTGCGTAATTTAATTATAGCACAATTCCCAGAACTTTGGAAACTTCCCTTGTATATTAAACATGGTTACTGGACATTGGACGATAGTAGGGTGGTAGGGGAGCGGTGACCTAGATCCTGGTGCATGAGCAGTAGGGTCAGAATTTTTGCGTAAGTGACTGCCATTTTTTTATATAACAGAAAGATACCTTTTTTATTTCTGGAAAGGGAAAATAATCCGAGGGGGGTAAATCTAGCGAAATAGGGTGAGCGAGACATTCACCCCACAAAACTGTACTCGCCTGTCTGGATTGTCTTTGTTTAATGCATTCAGAAGTCATGGGATGTATGGTCTACACTTATTAGCTTTTAAAATTCTTTGAGTGCTATCTTTTTTAGTACCAGTCTGCATTGTCTGAGAGATTTTTTTGTGTAAAACACTGAACTAACATTTTGAAATTTTCATTACTTGTAAAGGTTTTTCTTTGTACAGACCGCTCCTTGTTCACATTTCTCACTGTTCCATGTGCTTCAAACTTGTCACAAATCCTAGCAATATTTCTCCTTGCCAGTGGTTGTGTTCCAAATTCCATTTGCCGACGTCGACAAATGCCATTGTCAAACATTCTCAGTCGTTCAGTAAGATTTCAAAATCTATTTACCTTGTTTAAAAGTCAATTGAACTTCAGCGGTATATTTGATCATATACAAAATGATAGAATTTGTAACAATACGTTGAATTGTTAAAAAAAAACAGCTGTTTTGAATCAGTTGATGTTGCTTTTCAAATACTAAATGTTTCCTTTAATTAAATATGTCAGTTTAAAATGGGCATTCATTTATTTGAGACACTCTGTTTACAATTTTGGTAATCAGATGATTTTTACATCGCAGCAATAAATATTAAAATATGGTTTTGTTTTAAGTTAAGAAGCTATAAGCGATTATTGTAATAAAATACTAAGTGATGATACATCTCTAGACCAAGGATTTTAGAAAAAAATATTCGTTGAAATTGGTCCAGTGGAAGTTTGCTATTAACCCAATAACATCTTGTGTTTTAATATATGGATAATAATAAGATTAACCCTTTGCACTCGGATGGCAAGTACTGCTGGCCATATGCTATTCTCAGTCAGCTCTGAATATTTACCGAATTAGACATCCTCAAATCTCGGATGGCCAGCCTGATTGGCCGCTTACGTTACTGTTGACAGCTCTCCCGCCATTTTGACCGTGCGGCGTCAATAGCTCTGAATTATTTTTCACTATAATCTGAAATTTTGTTAGTGGGTATTTATTTTTTGTTTTGCCATATAAAAAAGTAGATATAATATATTGTTATTGGTGAGTTTTTGGTTTAGCTGTAAATATATAGGCCTAGGTATAATAATATATTTTAATGGATAAAATAAACCACTGTATAGGCCTACAACTCTTATCTAACATGTTTTGGTAATCTAAAATAAAACAAAATCAAGTACTTGTTATCAAAAATCACTTAAAAGCAATAATAAACTAATTAACTTTTAATATTATATAGGATAATATATTAATAATAATATTAAATATTACCTTTTAATGTTCCGTCTTGTGACTTTTTTGGTCGTTCGAATGTTTTACGACGCGTTTCGGGACCGCAATCCCATTGTCAAGTACACTTACACAAACACAATAAAACACATAACACATTTAAAAACACACAAAAACACCACAGTTACAACACTTTTAAAAAAACCTAATTGTGCCGGGCAATTATTCATCGTGTAGGTCGTAGTGTAGTCCATGGTACACACATGGTGCCGGCTGACTACTGTCATTGAAGAATCAACACTATAAGAAGCGAAACCTAATGGGCTATAAGCGGACGCTTGCATGTTAGTTCATTTCGAAGTCACTCGGAGCGCCACTAGTCTTTTGCTGCTCCTTGAGACAAAACTGACATTATAGGCAGAGTTTAAATTTCGCTGCACCACCAGACCGCAAATATATCTGCCTCTTGCACTGTCTGGCACAAACTGCTTTGACCTCCTTTCAACATCCCCAACGAAGAGAATAATTTATATCAAAGCCCACTAAAGAATACCGTTGCGAAGCGGCCAATAGGATGGGCGCGCAGCGTTGCCATATCTACTAGCCTCAAACACTCATGGTATTTACCGCTCGAGGCTTGATCGCACAGTTTAAAGAATTATAAATGCGTTGAGTCAGCCGCAGTCAGTTAGAAGCGTGGGAAGAACGTGACAACGTCGCACTACGGCGATTGGAGCGTTCAAGGTCTCGGTGTACACAAGCCCGTCCCTCAACGGTATTCTTTAGTGGGCTTTGATATAGTTTTCGTTTTGGAGGGAGCAAGCACATGTTTCAATATTTGGCGCACGTTGCAACTGTATTATATAGTACTGTTGAACAATGATTTATTATTGATAATGCTTTTAATAACCAAATTATAAAATGTGGCATAAATTTAATACTTTTTTTAATAAATTAAAAACAATTTTAAGTAATAATATGATTTTTTTGTAACTTACAATGATTTTTTTGTAACTTAAACGTAAAAATTTTATGTCAAATATTGTATAAAAATTATCTTAAATCTCCAATTAACATTATTTGAACATGGGTTTTTCCTGAATTTGATTTGATAATCTATTACTGTAAAATATTGTAAAGTCTTCTAAGTTTGTTTTGTTGAAAAAATATCCCATGTAAAATGTAAAATATGCATGCAACAGTAATTAACAAATAAACACTTTATTTCGTAAAATCGGACTTAAAATTGGTAAAATATTTAACGAAATATACAAAAACTTAGGTAAAATAGCAAAACACACTGTATGTACAAGTTACAATATAAGTTTTACTTAATTGTATGACAATAATAATCAACAATCTAACAATAATAAAGAGTGTTATTATAATAGCACCTAGGCCGAGGTATATAAATTTGATAAAATTTATATCAAAATTCTAATTTTTCATTCCGAATCCAACGGTATGGTTCGGGAGCATTTTTGAAACCCCTTTTTCGAGATCCTCGGGATGGGACAGACAGATATTAATACTGTACCCACATTACTACTTTATATAGATAAATAGGCCTACATTACATTTAGTATTTTACTGCATTTACTCGATTTGTAATTTAATTTTTAAGTAAACAAATATTGTGATTAATAACTAGATCAGCTGTCTGATTATTAAAAGCGCGTAGTTAGACATTTTACTAATAATAAATCAGCTGTTAATTGTAAATACAAAAATACTATACAATTTACCACAACAGTTTGAATTCCTTAATTCCTTTTTGAATTATTAATCCCTACTTGAAGTAGTAAAATGACACAATGAGAATGCTTAAGCTTAAAATTGAAATATATGTTATGAGCGTACGTTGAAAGGTTCTCTCAAACAAAGGGCGAGCTTCTAGACAAAAATAAATAACGTAGGGAATTTTTAAGATTTTATAATTTGTATTTTTTAACTAACTTAAAATGAGGAAATGATAAATTTTATATTTTTGGGAATGTTTGGGCTTCAAATTAGTACATTTTACATGAGCCTAATTGGTGACGCCCAAACTAATGGATCTTACACAAATTTCTCCCATTTAAATAACATGGCGTAATTTTAAAATGTCAGTTGTTAAAATAAACTCAATTTATTGGGTTTTTATATTTTGCTGTAACTCTGCAGTGTAAAACGAATAAAATGACACTTTTTTTACAAATTGGTAGAAAAATACCGACGTAATAGGCCGATAATGTAATACTTCCCCAACGATAATTCAATAATTACAAAGCAAACGCTTAAAAAACGCATACGGTACACGTGAAGCACAAACCTAGAATAATGGTCGTTACACAATTAACATTGATAATTCAATAATTACGATAATTATACAATAATTCAATAATTTATATAACAGGAAATCTATAAGAGATATAGAAGGGTACTGTAAGCGGCGTAAATGTTCTACATTTTTAGCTCTTTCGATTGAGCTATCAACCTACCTCGTCCTTTTTTATTTTTTCAAATAAATAAAAAAAAACAAAAAAATGCATAAAATTAGAATTTTTATAGCCTCGAATGTTACAAAAAAAATCATTGCTTGATGACATATCTAGAGATAAAAAATAAACACATTTTTTTTAACGGGTTTTTGGAGACAAAACATGTTTAAACAACAATTTTAGTACTTGTAATTTCCTACAAGTTTCCCGCTGACGAAACATCGAAACGTGAAAAATTAAAAAATCCTCGCTTACTGAACATTTTATGTCAGATGATTCCTGAATTAAAGTAAGTTTGCATTTAACTTTTTCAATGTGTACAATTACGTAAAAATATATTTCATGTAGAAAATGAGATGGGTAGAATCCCACATCTTTCCTCTAAAATCTGTTTTTTTAAGGCTAAACATCCCAGGATTAGTTCCAAATTCTGCCACCACGGCGCAGCACCAAAATGGAGCCATTTTGTATTGGTGTTTATTGGTGGAATTTTCGTCCGATGTTCATTTGCAAAACTGATTTGTAACCGGAATAAGATTAGAATTCACGCCAATGAAGCTAAATTTTAATTAAGTTGCTGGTTTAAAAAATAATAATAAAATAATTGTGTTACAAAACGAAAAATGCAAATCGCAGGTAGTCATTTTGAAGACAATAGTTTTTAATTAATTTTACACTTTTAATTTTTAAAATCGCCTGGCTGGTTTAGTCGGTATCGTTGTTTATACATTTAAAGTAATGAGAACAAACGCGAGAGTGACACGAAGCAGGTGCAGTGCCGCTGTGACTCGCTCGCGCCACCAATCCCCCCCACCACGCGTCTCGGATGTTGCTTGTATACAGTTGGATGACGGTTTCCCGCGTTTCCATCCATGTGCTCTCCTGCGATTCTTATTTGTTGTACTACTGCGTCGTCTTGTAATTATTGTTATTGAGAACGTTATTTTGTTTAACATTTGTTTTCTCAATGGATCGCCGAGGAACAACAAAATCTAAAAAGCAACTTCTTCTTTCAACGAAGGCTAACTATATCTTAGTTAGCCTAAAATATAGAAAAAAGGAGTGTAACGGGTGTTACTGAAAATGGATAGTGAAGTTGAACTTCATGTAAATGTTCTTAAAACTCTGTGAATTTTAAAACTGTAAAATTGTGAAAAAAGTATGAGTTATTCCACAGTAAATGTATGTAATGGAACTGTAATTCAAATTGATATTGGCATTCAATTTTTTTAAACATAAAATTAAATCTTGTGTAACGGGTGTTACATTAAAATGTAACGGGTGTTACGCTGTTGCTAAAATTAAGATTTTTAACATATATCATATAATAATAAGGTGTCAAATAACAACAAGAAGTATAATTGAGGTTTCTTTGATCACTAAAGAAATAAAAACTTATATTTCATAAAAAAACTTATATTTAACAAATATATATACTTAATACATTACATGGATATAGTTCAGTACCTTTTATACCATGCCTTATGGCCTATTATGAATTAGACTTACTAAAGGACAATCTTATATATGCCCCTATCAAAAATTAATAGAATAGGCCTAAAAATTTAAATAAATACAAAATAATCGCTAAATCAAATTCTAGAATTAACGATTTGGAACTTCATAAGCTCATTCATTTTTCAAAAATATCAACTGCTAGTGGAAACTCGTAAATAATTGTAAAATGTCCTTTGGGCTACTGTAGGTTGTTGTAATTTGCCAAAAATATTCTTAAATTTGTCATCTCTCAGAATATGATATTTAATATCACAGCGAAATCTGAGATATTGATGATAATTGTGCTTCTTATTTTTCTCCCTACATTTTTTTACTCTGCTTTCGATCTTTTCAAGTTGTTCTTCTTTTAGTGTATTGTTCTCTTCTCTTCTTTTTTTATCTCACTCTCTGGCTTTTTGCAAATGCTGCTGACACATTACAACGTCACTCTTCATTTTATCGTGAGAAAAAAAATTATGAGGTGTAATAGTAATAGAATTAAAACTTTAAAGATAAATAAAATCATTTGATATACCTAACATTCATTGCCCAGTAAATATGTTAAAAGATTGATTCTGGAATTACAAATAGGAAATTCGCAGTATGAAATTTGAAGGTGTTTTCGTGTTCAATTTTATTTAAAATAACATAGGGCCTATCATTCTTAATTTTTTAAGTGTTGCTACCAAAATTAATAAACTCTCAATAGGGCTATGTATTTAAATTCTACTTAAAATGAATATAAATATACTAAACACTGAATGGTTGTGAGTTGTGTTGAATTGTAACACCCGATACATTAAATTATGTAACACCCGTTACGAGAATTACTCATTAAATTATAAAACTAAAATTAAAATAATAATACCAAAACATTAGGGAAACAAAACCTCTTACTTTTACAGTAAAAATATTTTCCTAAGGTGTTTGTTCATTTTGTAATACTAACTTTTGTAAACAAAATGTAACGGGTGTCACATCACGAATTACTTAAGTTTAAAGGCAAATTACAAATGAAAAGACAATATATTATCTTAAATTATGGCATTAATAGTTAGAGAAGTCTTTCAGCTACCTTCTGTAGCAACTTCAATCACTAGATCAGCTGTTTCATATTTATTGCAGTGCTGCTAAGTTCACAGAAAAAACATTTCCGGAGGATAGCTGTTGATACTCACAGAACAAAGAACTTTAAACTAATTACAAATATCAAAATTTTCTAAAAATGTTAAACATATTATTAAAGTAGAAATTTTCACCTTGACAGCCAACATATTGAATTATATTATATTTTATTTTTTACACCTCAGGCTTACTTTAAATAAATGGTATTTTGCACTATTCATTTTTATTTATTTCTCGTTTTCATGTATTAAAATATAAGTTTTATTTGAAACAAATAACTAACGTTATAGGGTAATATTATTCATACCCTGGTGTTATTGAATAATATATGGCCAAAGAACCTGTATATAGGCCTACTTTCATAAATCCTTTAATTTGAACTACTGTATATTTTTCTATATTTATTCTAGATGTCTCTTTTCGACTTACAGAAAATACTTTTTAACAGATAACAAACACCTGTCGTAATCAGTAGCCTAGTCTAGTAAGTGTGTCCGGCCAGAGTATGAATGCGAGTAGTGAGTGAGTTGACGAACGCTACAGTTGCAGGGCCGGGTAGAGCGGCTGGCTGGGCTGTGCGGGAGGGGGGGGGGTGAGGGTGTGCTAAGCTGCGGGAGGAGGGGACAGGAGCGTGAGAGAAATAATGATAATATCTTTAAAAAACGATTCCGATACGACCATTTGACCGAGTTAATATCTGAAAACGGCAAAATTCTTTTAAAATTTGTATTTACAAAATGACTACCTGCGATTTAAACAAAATATTACAGCAAAAAAAAATCTGTATAAAACTTTTTTATAAATAAATTTAAAAAAAAAGCATCACAATAGCGTGAATGTTTTATTCATATCATTTACAAAATAACTTACAAAACAAAAATCGGATAATAATTACGGAAATTATTCGTAGTACAAATTTGCCGTAGAGGTGCTGCCATCTATCGGGCCAAAAACACAACTTTTTCAGGGATGTTTAGCCTTAAAAATTAAAGATAACTCAACCCATAGGCTAAGTCACCTAAGGAGAGCATAGCAGTTGTTTACGTTTACGCAACGACAAAACTATTTGGTCTCTGTGAAGTTGACACTAGGGGCGGGCACGTAATGTACAGTCCCAATAAAGAAGGTACAGTCAGCGCGGCGATGCTACTGGCGGTACCTGTTGGCCTCGATCCAAACTAGGCATTTTTGACTGTTGAAAAGTGTTACCTCTGATAACATGGGGGTTTCGCTTCTTATAGTGTTGTTTCTTCAATGCTACTGTGATGCTATGAAGAAAGCTCGTACAAAACCAAAACCCTATGACGTTAGGTACTTGGATCATACTTTTTTCAAAAATGTTGAGGACTTATTAAAAGAAATCAAGTCAATTAGGCCAGGTAAAAGAGTAGGTGACCCTTGCGTTGTTGACTTGGTTGCCCTGCAATACAAACCAAACGAATTCAACTTTAAGCTTCGATTCTCTGATGTGTGGAAACCTTTGCTAATGAGGACTATCATCTCGTCAATTAAACCAGTGGATATGAAAGACATTCCGAATTTGTTCTCCGAGAGAGTAAAAATAAAAAAGTCTAAGTATCAAGACCTTCAAGAACTTAAAAAGACTTTTGCACAGGATTTTCATTCATTTTATGACAATTTGCCTTGGTATTAATATTTTACTAGCAGAACAATGTTATAAAAATTCTGTAACATTTTCATTCCAATAAAAAAAATGTAATTTATTATAGCTGTCATTTTTTCTCATTTTGGACTATTATTCTAACGTCCCAATCACCCACTCACAATACTTTATCTAATAGAAAAGGTTGTAACTCCGCGATAAAATTGATTTTTAGGTTAGAAAAAGTCGTAACTCCTGTAATTAAATTAAAAACTAATATATAAAAACAG
Source organism: Philaenus spumarius (assembly GCA_018207615.1). Lineage (NCBI taxonomy): Eukaryota > Metazoa > Arthropoda > Insecta > Hemiptera > Aphrophoridae > Philaenus > Philaenus spumarius. The sequence continues at coordinate 103,845 of JAGFPH010003353.1, read as the reverse complement.
ATTATATACTAACTGTATTCAAGTACTATTTATAAGAAGAAAAAAACAACCATATTCATAACTTGTCAAATAATATAATCTAAAAACAGTTTTTTGTGTCTCCTGTAAAGTTGTATTAATTGGAGTTACGTCCATTGATAAATAGACCGACGATATATTATTTCTTTTAATGTTTTATTGTTATGAACATAGAGCAACTCTCACTTTATTATTATTCCAACGCCAATTGAAAAGGAAACAACAAAATATACTTATTTGGGTTCATCCAATAAATAAATAAAAGAATAGAAGATTTTGGAGCATTCTACACTGTGTTCTCTGATTCGAGGAACTAGAAGAAACATTTTTCAATTATTTAAGAATGTCGTTTTCGTCATTTGACGTATAACAAACGCAGCTGAAGGATAGTATTCTACGAAAAAATACTAAAATGAGGCACATTGGCCTGCATTTTTTCACTTTCGCCACTGTTTCGGCGAAGACGGCCAAAAAACTCAAAAAGTTCCCTTATAAATATAACAGTACCCAAGAAATAAAATTTAAATTTCATCATGTTTTAATAATAATGACAACATTTTCTTTAATTTAAAACAATCAGTCCTAAAATCGGACATGTAGATCTCCAGAAATAGGTATCAATAGGGTTTAAGTTAAAACAAAAAGTGCCCCTATAAATACTCATAAAATAAAATTGACATTTCATAATCTTTTTTAGTAATAGTGGTAACATTTTATTTCACTAAAATCTGACATATATAGATCTCCAGAAGTAGGTATCAATAGGTTTTAACGCAAAACTTCAAACAAATAAAAAAGTACTTATTAAAATACTCATGAAAGAAAATTGACATTTCATATTTATTTTATAATTATGATAACATTTTCTGTTAAGTAAAATAAACAGCACTGAAATCGGCTCAGCAGATCTTCAAAATAAGTATCAATAGTGTTTTATCCTAAAAATTAAAAAAATTAAAAGTGCCCTTATAAATATATCTATGAAATAAAATTGATATTTCATAATCTTTTGATATTAATGACACATTTTCTGCCATTTAAAACAAACACCACTAAATTCGGCAAGATATCTTCAGAAATAGCTATGGATAGGGTTTTAACATAAAAACAAAACAAACAAAAACTCAAAAAGTGCCCTTTTAAATATAACCATAAAATAAAATTGACATTTCATAATTTTTGTATAATAATGACAACATTTTATATCATTTAAAACAAAGAGCACTAAAATCGGCTAGATAGATCTTCAGAAATAGCTATCAATAGGATTTTAACATAAAACCATAAAATCTCAAAAAGTGCCCTTTAAATATGCCCATGAAATAAAATTGACATTTCATAATTTTTTGATAATAATGACAATATTTTCTGTCATTAAAAAAAAGCACTAAAATCGGCTCGGTATATCTTCAGACATAGGTATCAGTAGGATTTTAACATAAAACAACAAAAAAACTCAAAAAGTGCGCTGTTAAATATGCCCATGAAATAAAATTGACATTTCATAATTTTTTGATAACAATGACAACATTTTCTGTCATTTAAAACAAACAGCACTAAAATCGGCTAGATAGATCTTCAGAAATAGCTATCAATAGGATTTTAACATAAAACCAAAAAATCTCAAAAAGTGCCCTTTAAATATGCCCATGAAAAAAAATTGACATTTCATAATTTTTTGATAATAATGACAATATTTTCTGTCATAAAAAAAAAAAACAGCACTAAAATCGGCTTGGTATATCTTCAGACATAGGTATCAATAGGATTTTAACATAAAACAACAAAAATCTCAAAAAGTGCGCTGTTAAATATGCCCATGAAATAAAATTGACATTTCATAATTTTTTGATAATAATGACAACATTTTCTGTCATTTAAAACAAACAGCTCTAAAATCGGGTCGGTATATCTTCAGAAATAGCTATCAATATGGTTTTAACATAAAACCAAATAAACTCAAAAAGTGCGCTTTTAAAAATATGTCCATGAAATAAAATTGACCTTTCATAGTTTTTTGATAATTATGACAACATTTTATGTCATTTAGAACAAACAGTACTAAAATCGGCCCAGTAAATCTTCAGAAATAGCTATCAATAGGATTTTATCATAAAACCAAAAAAACTCAAAAAGTGCCCTTTTAAAATATGCCTATGAAATAAAATTGACATTTCATAATTTTTTGATAATAATGACAACATCTTATGTCAGTTAAAACAAACAGCACTAAAATCGACCCCACAGATCTTCAGAAATAGGTATCAATAGGGGGTCATCAAACGTTTAAGGGTGTACTGAACTATTATATTAGTAAGATTTGAGCTTTGTAGCTTGTAGGAAATTAGTTTAATTTATATATTTTATTGTGTATGAGAAGCAACCCCATTTTAAACCATTCCAATTGTGAATCTAAACCTTCCAGGGACCCACCCAAACCCACACCGTCCACAAAATTTCATCAAAATTGGTCCAGCCGTTTAGGAGGAGTTCCGTACAGGAGGAGGACACAAGTACAGAAGAATTATATATATAAATATTTTTGTAAAAGGCATAACAATTCAATATATTATTGATTATTCCTCATAATCCTAACATACCTTCCTAACCTATCTTTTTTAATAAATTAATCTAATTTCTCGTAAATATTTATTAAAAAAGTATGTTCAGTCATAATGTAAAGGTTTTGAACAGTTAAGAGATTTTGCACTCCTAAAACCACATATTTCCTCTCTGTGCATCTGGGCGCGCATGCTATTCAAACACATTTAATTGGATCATGTTCATTCACAGGCTTTTGTTCTTTATCTATAGAGAGATAGATAGCAGTAACAACTCAATAATTTTTATGAATCAGACTGCAAAAGTAAAACACTCGAAAGGCAGATAGTCGCTTGATCGTTTTATTTACTTTTTAATGATCAATTTTGTTGAATGCAGTTTAATCATTTATTAAAGTAAAATCTAGGATACATCAAAATTGGTAAAATTTCACAAATAAAATTAATTTATTGAACAAAATATGTTTCACCGTTAGGCATCTTCATGCTACTGAAATAAAGCAAATACTATTATTTTTCTGTAAAATTATGCCATTAATTGTAGAATAGTACCTTAGTATGGGGAGCCGGACCGAGGGTCCCCGGGCCAAAAATGACCTGAAAATTCTTTACCTGTTTCGGTAAGCGAGGACCGAGGGTCCCCGGACTAATGGGGGGTCGACCGGGGACTCTCGGTCCGCTCTCGCACTTATAGGATTAGGATGGGGGACTCTCCGTCCTACAACCCTTAGTAGGTACTTTGTGCATTGTCCTATTATTGATTATTTAAATATATTGGTAAAATTGCAACACATGCTGTAATTGGAATTATTGAGGGCGGTGCTTGTCTATTTCTATCTCTGTCTTTCATTGTGTATAGATCACTGGGACCCCCACCACCCTACTTAGAACCAAATGCCTCTGTTCTAATAAATCGTAATTTCCGTGAAAATATCAGAGTACACAATAATATGTTTGCATTGTCTTTACCATGAGTAACCGCATGGGTTTGGATGAGTGAAGCGAGACAGCGGCGGAACAACTAGCCTGCGTATAAAATAATAAAAATTGGTACCAAATATGACGTAATTACATTTTTTAAACCCAGGGTGTGGGATGAAAAATCAATTGTTGTAGGAGAGTTTCTTTAGTGTTGTTTCAAACCACGCACTTGGTTTTCAACGAAATTAGGTCGTTTTTGCTGTCAGTTTTCATTTTTAGTTACGTAGATTTTTTCTAAATATTAAAACGAATGCGAATTTTTTTTACAAATTAAAAAAAAACATTCTAAGACTGTTGGACCAAACAGGCGCTCCGAGCCCAGCTTTCGGACTTTATTGCGGTCGGTCGGCTCAGGTAGCGAAGGGTACAGCGCCCTCCCGATGGTAGGCCATACATAAACGCATTCCTACAAGAATTATAATGACCCAAACGAGCCAAAATTCTTACTGCTTATAAACTGAAGACCCTTTGCTGCGTTATTTGCTTTGGTGGATCACCTCTCAGAGAAATTCTATAATTTAGGCGAGGAAAAAATATTCCAAAGTATAAATAAACTTTGAGATTGACGAGTGAAAAGGAGATATTTGAGTTGAGCTAACTTATAAAACTAAGTTCATATGTTTTAGGGTTTCTACCAACTATTTGGGAAATTGGTCTAATCACGAAGGCGCTGAATAGCAGTGTGTGTTTACGAAATATGTTATAAAAAAAACTTGTACTGTTATAGTACAATCTGTTTCAACCTCAGCGTCCATACAGGGCTTACTCCCTGCTTTGTTCCGCTCGTAGCGGAAAAACTCGTTTTGCGAATTTGCACCTTGACCTTCCGGCCTCGGATTGTGCACTGTTTCGCTTCGCTCGCAGCGCACAAACTCGCGGGGCGGGTACTTCTATGGTATTTTACGTTTTGATTGATTTTCGGGGAACCAGATGGGCTATAAGGTGGTGTAAGGAAATAACTAAATGTGCAAAACAATATCCTATTTTTTTTTAGATAAATCCCAAAACAAATTTTCATTCTGGTACGAATAATCTTAAAAATTGTTACTTCCGTTAAAAAAAACGTGCTTCCGCTTGTTGGACTCTTTTGGCTAACGATATCGTCCAAGCGACTTAGAAAAGCAGTGTGTGTAGACTACCAAATTTGGACCAAATCGGACGTAAAATGTTGCCGTTTGAGTGCGAACAATCACACATTCATATGTTACATTTTTTAATGACACTGCAAAACATGTTCTGGGACCATGATCGGTGCTCATTTACTATTCCCGACCTTAGGTCTCACCATAAGAATCACTACATAGCTCATATTTTCTATAGAAATTCGCTAATAATTCAATGAGTTTTCTTACCTTAAGCTCTACGATGTTATTATCATTGGAGATCCTGCTGCTTAAAGCTAAAAGAGAAAACAATTTGTTAACCACTCAAAATATTTGTACGGCTTATTTTTAGCTAATTTCCACAGGAAAGATGACTTATGGTGAGACCTAAGGTCAGGAGTAGTAAATAAGCTCCGACCATGGTCCCATAACTCGTTTTGTTGTGCAATTAAAAATGTTATATATATATAAATACTATCTTGCCCGATTCGGCTTTGCACGGATAGACAAATCAAAGTTAAATGTATATTAAAAAAAAAAATATTAATAAATATATTACACTATGTATTTCTTATAAAGACTTTTAGTAACTTTAACCCCCCAAACCCCCCCTAAAATACCAAATTTTTTTTTAAACCTTATAGCGAGCACCTAGGCCCCTAGAAGAAGCTGCATACCAAATTTCATTCCAACCCGTTCGGTGGTTTTTGTGATTTCGTGATGAGTGAGTGAGTGGTATTTGTCAAAAAAAAAAAAAAAAAATAAAAATAAAAAAATCTGGAGAGGGCCATCCTTATCACCTAGGGGTATCAAAAATAGCCTACAACCTATTCTCAGACCTACCAAATATATACAAAAAAGTCATAAAAATCGGCGAAGCCGTTTCGGAGGAGTTCGACAACAAACACTGTGACACGAGATTTTTATATATATAGATGCATAACTATATATGTGTTCGCATTTTAAGTCCGACTGGGTCTAAATTTGGTTGTCTATGTCGCTCGAACGAGTTCGTTAGCCAAAATAAATCCAACAACCGGAAGCACGATTTTTTGACTGGAAGTAACTATTTTTTTAGTTTGTTTGCAGTAGAGTGAAAAATGTTTAGGGTTTAATCGAAGAAAATAAATGTAGGATATTATTATGCACATTTTGTGTTTTTACACGTTCTTATAGCTCTCTTGGTTCCCCCAAAATCAATCAAAACGTAAAGTACTATAAAAGTACCCAGTTCAAATTCACGTGGGGTTTACCGTGGGGGCCAAAATCTTCTGATCCGAGGCCGACGGCCGAGTTTGTATGCTGCGAGCGAAGCGAAGCAGTCTATAACCCGAGTAAGCAAGTGAAACGAAGCAGCGCGTGAGGCATAGGAACAAACAAATTCTAATAATATATTTCGTACACGTAGGCAGCTATTCGTTAGATCAATTTTCCAAATAGTTGGTTAAACCCATAAACATATAGGGTCTACATTTAATTTAAGAAATTCGCTTAACTCACGTCAGCGGTTCAGCTGCGTTATCGAATGTTCAATAACAATCAGCAATAATCAATAACAATCAGCCAAAACAATGATAAGAGCAGCTTTCCAGCCTTGTCATTGTTTTTTTTCTCTGTGCAACGTTGCCAAATGCATAACCAACTGAGGTATTGGTTTGGCAAAATATTAGAAAGACATAAAATCGTTAGCGAATATAACTTAGCCTTACGGCTAGCCCTATGCTAGTAACGTGAAACATTTCTAAAAATATCGGTCATGCACAAACACGCAAAATAAATAAATTTTTTAAACACATGTACTGAACAAAATAATTGCTTAATATTAACCAAACTTGGTAAACACATACTTTAGGTCATTGTATGTATTATATATTTTTTTAAAAGAAATTCGTTGAATGCTTCTTTAAGAAAATCAGCCTTGCATATGCTTCAAAAGTCGGAAATCTCGCGAAATACAATACATTTTTTAAAGACTTGTATTGAACAAAATAATTGGTCAATGTTAACCAAACTCCGTAAACATATGCTATAAGTAACTGTATTAGTTATATACATTTTTAAAGAAATTCGTGGAATGCTTCTATGAGATAATTAAGATTGAATATGCTTTAAAAGTGGAAAGTCCGGCGGAATAAAATACTTATTTTAAAGACATATACTCAACAAAATAATTGGTCAATGTTAATAAAACTCCGTAAACATATAATATATAGGTAAGTGTATTAATTATACAATTTTTTTAAGAAATTCGTCGAATGATTCTTTGAGAAAATTAATCTTGTATATGCTTCAAAAGTCGGAAATCTCGTGAAATGCAATACATTGTTTAAAGAATTTTATTTAACAAAATAATTGGTCAATGTTAACCAAACTCCGTACACATAGGTAAGTGTATTAATTATATACATTTTTGAAAGAAAAATTCTCCCCCTTTCCCTTCCAAAGAATAGATCTCTTTAGTTTTATAGAATCATTTTTGTTAGCATTAGTTTCGATTTAGAACCCTCCGATGATTTGGTTATCAAAATATAAATCAGGTAACTAGAATAACTCTATTCATAAAAATGTTTCTTCAGTTAATATGTGTAGTATTATTAACCGAACTTGTGGTTCGGGCTTCAGTGTTT
>JAGFPH010003353.1:84055-96235 GCA_018207615.1 Philaenus spumarius | reverse complement strand
TATGTTTACGGAGTTTGGTTAACATTGACCAATTATTTTGTTCAGTATATGTCTTTAAAATAAATATTTTATTCTGCCGGACTTTCCACTTTTAAAGCATATTCGATTTTAATTATCTCAAAGAAGCATTCCACGAATTTCTTTAAAAAAATTATATAACTGATACAGTTACCTATAGTATATGTTTACTGAATTTTGTTAACATTGACCAATTATTTTGATCAAAAACAGCCTTTAAATAAGGTATTATATTTCGTGCGATTTCCGACTTTTGAAGCATATTCATGGCTAATTTTTTCAACGAAGCATTCCACGAATTTATTAAAAAATTATATAATTAATACACTTACCTGTAGTATATTTTTACAGAGTTTGGTTAACTTTGAGCAATTACTTTGTTCAATAACAGTCTTTAAATAAGGTATTATATTTCGCGCGATTTCCGACTTTTGAAGCATATTCATGGCTAATTTTCTTAACGAAGCATTACAAGAATTTATTAAAAAAATTTTATAATTAATACACTTACCTGTAGTATATTTTTACAGAGTTTGGTTAACTTTGAGCAATTACTTTGTTCAATAACAGTCTTTAAAAAAGGTATTATATTTCGCGCGATTTCCGACTTTTGAAGCATATTCATGGCTAATTTTCTCAACGAAGCAATCCACGAATTATTAAAAAAAAAATTATAATTAATACACTTACCTGTAGTATATTTTTACAGAGTTTGGTTAACTTTGAGCAATTACTTTGTTCAATACAAGTCTTTAAAAAAGGAGTGATTTCTGATTTTTCAAGCATATTTAAGGATAATTTTCTCAAAGAAGCATTTCAAGAATGTATTAAAAAAATTATTTAATACATACAATTACCTACAGCACATGTTTACCAATTTTGGTTAATATTGAGCAATTATTTTGTTCAGAACAAGTGTTTAAAGAATTTATGTAATTCCACGAGATTTTCGCATATTCAAGGCTAATTTTCTCAGAGACATTCCTCGAATTTCTTTAAAAAATTATGCAATACACACAATCACCTACATTATATGTTTACCAAGTTTGGTTAATATTGAGTAATTATTTTGTTCAATACAACAGCTTAAAGAAAGTATTTTTAATTTCGCGAGATTTACGACTTATGACGCTTATTTAACGCTAATTATTGAAGTGTTACTCATGCATTCATTAATCTTTATAAATATTGTATTTATACATATTAAAAAGTACCTACACTAATATTTTATTAAATATAGGAAAAACATAACGACAGGATATATGTTTTTTGAAAGGTTTGTAGCGGTAGGGCTAGCTAGGGCTAAGTTCAGGGCGCTAAAATCGTTGCATGTAACATGGGTCATCACTTTCTACCTGGAAACCTTCGGAATTAACTTGGCACCACTTCAATATTACAAAGTCTTTGTCTCTTAAAATATATTATGGAACGTTCTCACTATCCCGTTTAAACATTATCTCACTCACTACAGTCCAATTGCAACGAATGAGATAAACCCTTTGACCTTCTCTATCAGTTTAATTACGTTTTATTATAAAGTGTAGTTTAACCAGTCGCCCGCTAGATGTCGACAGCTCCGCCTTGTAATTGTAAACACAGTCTTGTGTCAGAAGCATAGGTGTGCGAGTTACTGTGGTGACAGTTTTGTTGTTCTGTTCTGAGAGTTATTGTTGTTACGATTTCAGTGAAACTGTGGACACAATGAGCGTGTGCGGACGTGTCAGTGTAAAACTGCTCAAGCGTTTTTGTAAAAGTTTGCGGAGATTTCAAAGGTAATCGGTGGGACAATTAATTCGTTCAAATAGTTTAATTTTAGGCTTTACAAAGTGTTAAGCGTATGCAATACCAGGACAAAACAGTCCCATGCAGTAATCTTCAATGTAACTTATCTTTCATCGAATTTTGAAGATAATCTTTTGTAATTTGCAGTAAATCGTTTGTGAACATTTAAATTACAATTCGTAGGTGACACAGATTGTAAATTATACATTTTTATTAAAGATATTTGTTTAAACAAGACGAAAACATGAGCTGTCTGCAAATTTAAATGTCGTGTGCACATTATAATTCCGGCATTAGTAAAAAAGAAAATGTATATAAGCGATATTCTAATCACGCTCTAGATAGAGTTTTACTTCTCAATCTCAAGGTTGTCTCCGCTCACTGAATTCGATTCTTTTCTTTTACTCGAGTGGTATTGCACTAATGCACACCCTTGGTCTGCTCCAGTAAAAGAGAAAGTGACCGGCAATTCCAGCTCTTCAACCTATAGCCGTATCTAAACCACAGAGGACATAATATGTAATACCCAGAGTGTTCGAAGGGTAGGAAGATGTGTTTAGGTAATTTCGTTAATATGTTAGCTCTTAGTTATATAAAATCTAAAGCTACCAATTAGGGAACCTTATAGTTATTACCAAACATAGTTGGTAGTTATTTCACTTTGTTTGTTTATTTCTTTTTAATCCTATAGATGTAATACTTTTACTTGTATTTTACAGTAATTATTTCAGTCAACCATTTTTTATTAATTAATATGCCCTTTTTTATAGAATTTTGTTACCATAGCTACTTACAGTAGTCCAATTATTCTTTTAACGACACCATGTAGTATAATTGGTTACGTGTATTACATGATAGATAGAATTATACATTATGCTAATCCTTCTAAATGAACAGCACCTACGTAAGTTCTATGATAATAGTTTGTAGGTTGGTTGGACCTTCTTTTATTTGCAAATGTATGCACATAATTTATATTTATACAAACCAGACCAATCTGATATCTGCTACGCAATTTTATTTTTATTTTGCCAACTTAAAGTTTACATTTTATTAAACGTACATATTTAGGAACTTTAGCAACTAACTGTATAAAGAATACTGTTGTAATCAATCTAACTCTCAAATTTGTATCGTTTTACAAAAAAATTTGTGGGTTCTCAGCAATAATTGTTCATTTGTTGCACTGTTTTACGATCGACACTCATACGTTGGAATAGTTATTTTATTAAATATTCCCTATTTAAATAGAAATTGTTTAATCACTCGCTATTCATTTAAATTCTTTGTTTATTTGTCATAACTATTAGACCTATTAATTTTTAGTTATATTTATATACGGCTAGTACTATAACTCAAGTAGTTAGATAACTTTAAACTGTAGTTTTATGTATTTGTACAGTACTATGATGGAATTGAATTTGTCCACTGATGATGTTCGTTTTTATAAATGTACATGGTATAATATATTCCGTTTTTAATTGAATGAATAAGTGTACTTTAATTTCACAAAACTTTAGACGTATTATACAAGAATTCCCGATGCAAAGAATTATTATCAGTGCACCAGTAGTCAAAATGCAATGAGATACGGCTGTCGGCTGGTGTCGAGTCGAGTAGCAGTGCGTGCATCAGCTGTCCATCTCCCCTTTCTCTCTCACACACTGTTCAATACGGCAACGTCGCTAGCCTCTTTTACGCTACGCTCTGTTCCGACGCTACACCAGCGCTTCAGTAAAGACGAAACACATCTCCCTATCCTTCGAACACTCTGGTAGTACTTATGTCCTCTGTGATCTAAACGGTGCATTTCTTGCAGTTGAGCGCTTTGACATTGCCTCATTTAAAACCATTTTATAAATCCATCTTTTGTAATTGAATGCTGAAAAGAAAAGTGAATATTGTTTATAATATTGCGGATCCGGGTTGCGATTCACTTTTAGTTATACATTTTTTATTTTGTAAGTAAAAAATGACAATTACGTCACAAATGAACGGGATTTAAAAAATGAGAAACGCAAAACGGATGCGAATTGTGACTGTGGTTAAATGAGACCTTGCAATCAATTTTATGATACAAATAAACGATAGGAATGGTTTTAAATTTAACATTTCTCTTAAGGGATAAAAAACAGAAACAAAATGGTCTCCACTACAGCAGACCCGGCAAGGGTATTATGTTCTACAATATGTTTTTAATCTTTCAGATAATTGCCAGTAACTTATCTCTTAAATTTACAATTTTATACGTAGGTTGGTACATTTTGTTGATTGTGATTCGTCAAAATACGGTTAAGGAACGCTCCTTAGTGATTGAATAACGAAATATCCTTGAGAATATTGTTTTCAAATATGATGCTGTCTTCAACCAATGAATATAGAAACTGTATTCATTGCTTCAACCGAGACTACGGTCTTGACAATGTGCCAGGCTATCCTCGGAAAGGCTTAAAAGATCGATGACTTGTTAATGCTTGCTTGACCAAATATTTGCAATGAAATAACCAGAATCGTACAATCCTAATAAAAAATGCCTAAAATCAAGGTGGGATAGCACGATTTCTAAAACAAAAATTAAACAAATATTGAACAAAATTAAACAAATTAATTGAAACAAAAATTAATTATATTGACTGAAGTGAAACAAAATTAAGTGACTAGTTGTACTATTCAAACTTATAACATTATTATTAACTTACATTGTACTATTTTGTTTATTGTTGCAATTTATTCTATTTTTAGGTTATTTTTGTTCAGTGGTTTCTAGAGTAGTTTTATTGTTGCAATTTATTCTATGTTTAGGTTATTTTTGTCCAATAGTTTCTAGAAGGAAACTAACTGTCCCCTTCTCCTAAAACGATCAAAAAATACTTTATCGTTCCAAAAATCTAAATTTCAAACCGTGTCTCTAAAGACGTTATTCTGAGGTTATAAACTGTATATAAATACAATATTTTATCATCAATATATTCATTCATACAGATTTAAAGGAGATAATAAAAAAAAAAAAATGTCCATTCGTTTAACTTCGGAAACATTTATTTGTACACCTTCGTATAACATACGATATAAACATATTCCGTTATTAATTTCTTCATTATAATATTAAACTTATAAATATATTTGATACATCGATATGAAAAAAAGAATTAAAACATAATATCTGTATCTTTATTTTGATACATAATAATGTGTATATATACTAAATTTTAACAAACAGGCCGACCGCTTTATCAAATTTTTACATTTTACTATTTTAGAATATTTAAAATCTATTTGATATGTCTATATGAAAAAAATCCATTTAAAAATAACATTTTTATCTTTCTTGAAATATAATAATATATTATGTAAATAAAACATTTTAAAAAATAGGCCTATAGCATGCCTATAGTTATAATCCTTAATTGTACACATTTACCGGGTTAAAAATCCCCCCCTGCATAGTTAGGTAGACCTAGATAAAGTCTGTTGTTGTAAGTAGTATTTTTAAATAATGTATTTCTAACGTGTATCTAATTAATTTTTCCTGTAATTCTTCCCGGAGGCTTTCTAGTAGTGATATAATCCTGTGAAATTTGATTCCTCATAACTTAGTTTATAGGTGAGATAAAATTTTGTTTTCACAAAATAAAATAAATATCAACATTAACAATTTTCGTAACATATTATAGATGTAATAGGCAACAGTCAAATTAGATTATAGCTAGATAAATACATCGCATGTCATCACATTTATTTTGATATATAATAATTTATATAAATACAAAATTGTAACAAATAGGCCTACAGTTTTATAATCCTTATAATTGTACACATTTACCCGATTAAAAATCCCCTCAGCATAGTTAGATAGGCATAGATAAAGACTGTTGTTTTTAAATAATATTTTTATAAACATGTTATATTTCTGATGTGTATCTAATTAATCTGCCTGTGATTTTCACGGGACTTACTAGTAATTAAAATGATTACGCGAGTTATTAATAGTAATGTACATGTGTGTCCGCCTTCATGTCCTGCTCGATACTTGTTCTGACTTATCTGTATTGCGGGTTAGCTTTTCTGGATTGAAGGGGCTCTGTCTGAATAATTCTGTTAAAAATTGAGTTAGATTGGAATACTGCTTTTCTTTCAATAGTCAGGTTGGATCTGCTTTTGTGTGTTTTTAAATTTGGGATTTCTCTAAAACGTTCATAATTGAGCCTTTCGAGCATTTATTAATCCAGCGTAATCTAGGCCCTGTTTCGTCTTTCCGTTTGTTACGCGATTACGACCAGACGCGATGTTTGGTTTTCTTCAAATTTGGCATAAAAATGTTCCTTGAAGTCAGAAAAACCGACTTACGAGTAGAGATTAGTTTAAATACGACTTACGGCTTAAGAGTAGAGTAAAATATTAGTTTGTTTATAATGTTATTATACACGTTGTAAATGACTCACAACCTATATTACTAAATTGTTCTTAGTTGACTTGTCAACTTTAGATGAATGGTTAGAGTCGGTGGCTTCAGTGCTAAGGTTTGTTGGTTCGATTCCAAGAAACGACAAATGCTGCTTACTTTTCAATATGTATACGTGTCATAATCAGTATGGGTTCTAAATTTGCTTTTTGCGCTTTTACAAATTTTGTAAACGGTAATACAATAAAACTCAACATTAAACAAATTGTAATTCAATTCCTTCAATATAAATTTTAAAATTGTAACCTGTAAAAATGTTAATTTAAGAGATTTGTAATTAAAGAATGTATTTTACAGATATCGTACATTATTGGATTGAAACGAGGAAGTTATACCTTTATCTATTCCAGTTTGATATCTCCATAGTATTAATACTATGCCATATGTTTCGAGAATCATTCCTATTGGACAAAAACATTTTTTATAAAAATCTGTAAATAAGAGCAAATTAGTGTGAAACTTGCAAATTCTTTTCTATATTAGTGTAGTAACTGTGGCCTGTTTCTACTAATTGCTCTATGAGGTTTTATTTTAGTTGGTGAAATTGTTGTTTAGGAGTGCTCTTTAAATCTCGTTTTGAAGGATCTTCGAGTTTGGCCTATGTTGGTTTTTAACTTATGTTGTTTGTTGTAATCGTCACAGGTGATTTTATAAATGTCACTAGCGTTATGGAGGGGGGAATTGTGTTTTTTATGACTTTATTGCGTGTCTTAAATTATTTTTCGTTCTATAAATAAGCCTTGTTGTTTTGAAAATTCGATGTATTTGATTGTATCCTTTGTCGGTTGCTTTGCGTTTCTTTTCTTCGCAGTTATTGGAAAACCCAAACAAACGAATCACATCATCGTCCAACTCGTCCAATCACCCCATTAAAAATACACTGTCAACCGTAGTCTCATATCCATATCAATGAGCAAAACCGATTTCAACATTGAATTAAAATTAGTAAAACAAATAACCATCTCAAACGGGTAAAACCACAAAATTTGATAGATCTTAATCATTTTGGATGTACAAACACATTTCTAAAAATAATCTATACTTATAAAAGCCAAATACCATTGACTCAATGATTCACTGACTCATCACAGTTTTTCCAAAACCACGAGGCCTACAAACATGAAATTTGGCACTAATACTCTTTATAGGCTCTAGACGCGCACTAAGAAAGAATTTCAAAAAATTGGAAATTTTAGGGGGGTTCGGGGGTAAAAATGACTAAATCACGATTTCTCCAAAATTACCGAACAAATTGGAATGAAATTTGGTATGTAGCTTCCTCTAGGGCCATAGGTGCTCACTAAGAAAGGGTTTAAAAAAATTCGAAATCTTAGGAGGGGGGGGGGTCAAAGTTGTTAAATCACGATTTCTTCAAAACTACCGAACGGATTGGAATGAAATTTGGTATGTAGCTTCCTCTAGGGCTATAGGTGCTAACTAAGATAGGGTATGAACAATTTCGAAATTTTAGGAGGGGTTTGGGGGGATCAAAGTTACTAAAATCATAATTTCAGATCTTTTATTATTATGACAATAGTGCTTTTATTATTTAAAATCTATATATATAAAAGCCAAATACCACTATCTGACTGAACACTTAAAAAGAATACAATTACGTTAAAAAGACTGAAAATACCAACCACCACGGGCAACGCCGTACGGGTCAGCTAGTTATTTATATTTTTTGACCGAGCGTAAGCGAGGTCTCCGTTTTAACTCGACTGTTCGGCATTTCGTCTGTGTGTCTGTGTGTCTGTATGTCTGTGTGTCTGTGTGTCTGTCTCACGATTACGGCCAAACGCCTTGACCGATTTTGATGATTTTTTGCATGAATGTTCCTTATTCTTAGGCCGAGCCATGTATATATAAGGTTTTTTTCCATTTTTCATTTTTAACCCCTTAAATTAAATAAAAATGGCGGCCGGACCGTTTCTTTCAGTGTAAGCATTTCTCCAAAGCCAGTTTGTGGCTTAATCGTAAGTCGAATTTAAAAACTAATAAGATTTTCCTAAAAGAAAATTAAATTTTAAACAAAATTGTATTCTTGATTTTTTTTCCGTATCTCTAACAGTAAGCTCACAAAATGGCCGCAAACTTCGAATTTGTTAAAAATCGTCCAAGTTTTTATATTATTTCAACCATGTTTTTATACGTTTATTCTAAACCAATTCAAAAGTGTTCCATAGCTTTTTTGTAGATAAAGGTTTAAAGAATTCATATATGCCAGTAAAAAAAATTATTGAAGTAAAATTAAGAAAGTTATTAGCTCAAGAAACAATCACGTTCAGTAACAAAAGGAAAATGTTTAACTTTAGGCCTACATAAAAAGTAGTAAAAATTATTGTAATTTTTTTCATAAATGTAAAAAATTTTCGTAATTTAGTTCTAAATAGAATTGTATAAAAATATTTATCAATTTCAAATTTCTTATTTTGAAAACACCAGTTTTTATGTTCCTTCTACAAGACTGCTAACAAAACTAGGCCTGTTTTGAATAGTAATTTAGGAATATATCATTTGCCCAAAAATGACATATTATTATAAGAAAATGTAGAGGATAAATCAATGAATTGAACTGTATACCTGTAAATTATCATTGTAAATTTCATAAAAGATTTGACTTAGCTTTACTTGAATTACAAAATGAGATGAAACAAATGAAACCCTCGCTGCGATAAAGGTCATACAAAAAATGACCGTTTGACACCGTGGGAAGTGTTGGTACATGGGTTGAGATTACTATCACGACGTTTTAACATTCATTTGTTTTCATTATTTCTAATATTGGAATATGATATGGAACTTAAGTTAACTTATGATACATTGTTAAGTTTGAGTTATTTAAGTATGTAAATATTTAATTGTATGTTGTCCTTCTATAACACGATATTTTTAGCTATCTTACGCATTATTAACCTAAATAAAACACAATGCCTCTAAAAGAAAATCTTTAGCAGTTAAAGCTCAAGAAAAGAAATAAAAACGAGAACTAGAACTAACGGAATCGCGGGAATTGTAAATAATGTTTCACTGGCTAAACCTTGTGCTTACTTCCTTACTCTCACACTATTTTTAACCTAAGCTCAAAACCACATTTGTTATTTCAACGAGCGAGGTCTACTGTTCACAGAACTACTAGTTACTTAGTATTTATTTTCTAAAAGCCTGATCAAAGTTAAATTATAATTTATATTATGTGCTCGCTTCGCTCTCCATTCTCCACCCATGATAATTCAGGTTTTTCGCCTATAAATAAAAAAAAATAAAAAAATACATTCTCCGAGGAGACTCGCGGCTTTGCCGTCCTCTCCCTACGTACACGCGCTGAAGCAAATACGAACAGATTATTAGCGATTCTCCATATTAAAGATGAACTATTCCAGTGACTCTTATGGTGAAACTTATGGTCAAGATCAAGCACCGATCATTGTCTCCAGAACAAGTTTTGGGGTGTCATTAAAAATGTTATACAGGGTGTTTCACGGGAACCCTGACAAACTTCAGGAAATGGTTCCTTGTATCAAGGGAAGAAAAAAATGTTATATAAACATAGGTCCCAAACCCATTTTTTCGTATTTATAGCTGAAAATTGTTTTTTTCCAGATTTCCATGTAGTTCTAGTGTGTTTTTACCTCTAGACAAAAATTGAGTAGAGATATTGTGTTAAAACTTATACTGGTAGTTGGAGCAGAAAATTCTGCAGACATACCAGTGTTTTTTAGTCAGAAAATAACAATAATTATTCGGTGGTTGCCTTCCAAATTGTAAAATTAATTTTAAAAATTAAAGCTTAAAAGATGTTTTTTTTATTTCACAAGCTTTTATGTGAAAACTACTTGACAACTTGGGCTGCAACCTTACCAAAAGTTGTCAAATTTTATGTAGAATAAGATTATATCACAACTTCCTTAGTTTTATAAGCAGTTTCAGCCGGATTTTTATGATTTTGTAAAGTATTGTATAAAGTATTGTAACACAAAATACAAATAAAATTTTAGAGATTGTACTATAAAATTTTTCCTTTTTAAATAAGCTTGTTTTTAAACATCCAATATCATTCAGTGTGGGTTTTTATAATATAAGAAATAAAGAAAATTCATTTAAACAAAATCTGCATAGCTTTGCCTATTAACTGTCTACCAATTTTTCACCATAACAATCGAAATGAAAAGGTTAAACAACATGTTTAATTAAGCATCTCCAAATTTACTTACAGTAATTTAAATTGTACATAGATAATAGTAATTTAAAATTTTACAAATTAAGGTAAACCGAATATTAATTATCTTAAAACGTTTTCGAAGTGTCCCCCGTTGTGGTCTCGGCAAAGTCGAGCTCGCTGCAGCACGGAAGATGTTGCTCTTTGTACCATTTTAGGATTGTCTTTGATTGTTCGTGCAACATTGAAGATTCTTTCTAGCAGCTTCTGTCTTGTTTGCGGTTTTGTTTTATAAACTTCCATTTTCATATATCCCCACAGGAAAAAGTCCATCGGGGTAAGGTCTGGTGACCTGGGTCGCCAACGTACTGGTCCATAGTGAGCAATTATTCTTTCACCAAAACGGTTATGTAAGAACCGAGTCACATGACGAGATACATGCGGAGGCGCTCCGTCGTGCTGGTAAAACATAGTTCCTCTGATTTGGAGAGGGATGTCCTCAAGAAGCTCAGGAAGTACGAATTGTAAAAACTGTAAATACGTTACACCATTTAACACCCCATCTATAATTTAAGGGCCTATAAGTTTGTCATTAATAAGTCCGCACCAAACATTGACTGAAAATCTTTGTTGAAAGTTTGTTTCTACTGTAGCACGTGGATTTTCTTCAGCCCATGTGTGAGTGTTTTTCCAATTGTTAATACCATTCCGGGTAAATTGAGCCTCGTTTGTAAAGAGTATTAACTTAACCAACCAACGATTAGCTGCAATCCAACGACAAAACACAGACCTCCCAATATTATCGCCGAGGTGAAGAGCCTGGACTTTCTGTAGATGATAAGGGTACAAACCTTCATTATTTCAAATTCTCCATGCCTGAGTAGAAGATACAATGTGTTGTGTTGAAAGCCTCCTTACGCTAGTACCTGGGCTTCGTTGAACAGAATCCAGAATGTTTTCTTCCGCCTCAACTGGTGTTTGAATGACATTACCAATTTTATGTTTATTAAAAGAACCTGTCTCACTCAAACAGTTATATATGTCCGTAAATACTTGCCTGTTAGGTACACACCTGTTGGGGAATCTTCTGCCATACTCAACAACAGCTGCTCTTGAACTTCCATTACAAAAGCCGTACACAAAGTGCATATCAGCGTACTCACTATTAGTAAACATATTTTGAAATGATTGTTACTGTAAAGAAGGCTAGTGCTAAAATATTGTTTACAAATACAAACTGTCAACAATGGTTTCAATCAGCTGACTAAAGACAGCTGATTAGTGATTGTATACCCAGCTTGAAACCATGTGTTAATTAATAGTAATATTAAATAACACTAAGGGAGTAGTTGGATTTAGAAAATAAGGCCAATACACTTTTTACATATGCATAGCAATTACTTCTGTTTATATTGAAAAATCAAACAAAAAATCTTATTCTACATAAAATTTGACAACTTTTGGTAAGGTTGCAGCCCAAGTTGTCAAGTAGTTTTCACATAAAAGCTTGTGATATAAAAAAAAACATTTTTTAAGCTTTAATTTTTTAAATTAATTTTACAATTTGGAAGGCAACCACCGAATAATTATTGTTATTTTCTGACTAAAAAAACACTGGTATGTCTGCAGAATTTTCTGCTCCAACTACCAGTATAAGTTTTAACACAAAATCTCTACTCAATTTTTGTCTAGAGGTAAAAAAACACTAGAACTACATGGAAATCTGAAAAAAAAACAATTTTCAGCTATAAGTACGAAA
>JAGFPH010003353.1:29316-74016 GCA_018207615.1 Philaenus spumarius | reverse complement strand
ATAATATTTCGTCGTATTATCACTTTATATAATTAGAATAAAAAAAACAACTAGAGGACTTACCTAAACTGTTTAGTCACAGTATTTTTCCGATAACAGTATGATTATAATATTTGTATAGTTATAATATTTCGTCGTATTATCACATTATTTATAATTCGAATGAATTGCCTAAACTGTTCGTTTCAAAACAACAAGAACAATCCGGCAACGCTGGTAGATCGGTGAGAAAAACATGTCGGCACTTTACAATGTAATTCTCCATAAGGAACTTTTTATTTCAAATTTTTTAATGTTTTTAAAGTTGTACGTGTTGAAGATGGTTAAATATTGGTTTCCCGGCATCAGTGAAGTGTATAAATACTATATTTATTAAGAAAAAAGTTCAGGTTTGTGTGTTTATAGTAGTTTTGATTGACAAGTTAAAGTAAACAAATACCCTAAACATAACCAAGTGTAAAAACATCCCCCAGGATAACCTTACCAAAAGGATCCTTAGGTTCACTGAGCTTATGGACTTTGACAAGGGTAACTAGATGTTTGACATCCTTTATGTGGGAGCACAATAAGTCTTTGAGGCTGACGTGAACAACGATTGGACCGCACACTTAAGAAGAAGAAGACTACACAAATGGGTATCATGTAATTGAGGGTGCGTTTTGGCGGTACATTATGACCTATGACAGCTTATAATTTGCGCCAAAGAGAATCTCCCTCCCACCCCCACAGTAGAATAAATACAGTACTACCTGAGTATTATAGGTCGTGCAACCCTAACTTGAGGCAGCTCAAACTGACCTGAAAGGTTTATGGCCACCCGTCAGCAATAGACCCTTTTACAATCCTATTAGCGACGCTTCCTTGATCGCCCTAGTTCAATATTAAAATAAAACAAATTATAATGTAATATACTGATTCACGAGTTCATATTAAGAAAAATGATGTAACAAACACTTCTGTTTTTGTCCCATTTCAATCGGAGATCTTTTACGGTTTTAATAAAGTTATCTTAAAATTCAACGTGTGTGAATAGTAATATACTTCTCAGGCAGTATGGTCTTGTCAGGTGTCTTCAAACACGACATCACTGATGTGATGTAGAGACAGAAATGACCATAAGGAGTAAGTGTATTATAAAAATCTATTTTGTAAGTAAGTGTATTGTATTCGCCAAAAAGTAATTTCACCCTGACATCCGGTGCGAGGATGCCGATTCTTGGTAAAGGCATGATGCGATGGATTTACCCAAGGGGTAGTTTCATTAGCTGCACACTCACCCGGTCTAAAAATAAGGTTGTTTGAAGTACAATATTACTAGTATTTATAATAGGATAATATGGTTACCCGAGTGTACAGGTTTATATCTTTAAAACATAGAATTTATATGTTTAAAACATACAATTTATGTTTTTAATCTTTTACAGTTTCGAATTTGTATAGGGGGAAAAAATATACCATCGAGCATTATACCGTCACAATTTGTATTTTGTTTATAATTGTATTAAAACCATAAAAGATGTCCGATTGAAATGGGACAAAAACAGAAATGTTTTTTAAACCATTGTCCTTAATATGAACTTGTGAACTAATTATCACATTATAATTAGTTTTATTTTAATATTAAACTAGGGCGATCAAGGAAGCGTTGCTAATAGGATTGTAAAAGGTCTATTGCAGACGGTTGGCCATAAACCCTGCAGGCTAGTTTGGGATGCCTCAAGTTATGATGGCGCGACCTATAGTATACTCGTTGTTTGGTGTTGTTTTTATTGTGTTTTTGGTGATTTTTTTGCTTATAAGAGTTATAAGCAAATACTTGTGAAATAGTATCATCATAAAAACGCACAGATTGTGGTGTGGCTATGTGCGTACATCCATGTTTGAAACATTTCACACAGACAATCTTTCAAAATAAAATAAATTGTTTTTTCTGACCTTAATTCATTGACATGTTTATTTTGTTGTTTAAATAGATTTGTGAATGTTTTTGTGAAATTTGATTTTTTACTGTTTAGACCACTTTCATAACGGAAACATTTACTCACTTAGGCTATGCTAGTCAGCACATCATATGTCGTCCACACTGTTGAAATGATTAAAAACATAAAGCATTCTAAACAACCCTTTGCGCTCGGTACCCATTACTATAAGTTGAGCGCATAGATCGGGTGGCCAGCACCGCTGTCCGCATCCATTTACACCGCAAGCCGGAATTAATTACTTGCCTAGGCCTTCATAGCTCGGCCAACATGAAATTACTCAAAAGCTCGGGAGGCCACTAGTACTGGCCATGAAAATAAACAGCATTTAAAAATATCTTTTTTTAATTGCAGCTATATACACATAATAGGTGCAATATCTGGTATATGCTGCAACCTATGAAGTGGATAAACATATGATTGTAAAAAAAGCGCCAAATAAAGATCACATGTTTCTGTTTGAGCATCGCCGCCGAGAGGTTTTGTTGGCTCAATTGAGTTCTATTGTTTAGTTATTGTATCAGTTATATAGATTGATTGTGGATTTGTAATTAGTGTAAATATTTTGTTAAAGAATTGAAGTTGGTTGTTTTTGCGCATAAGTGTATATATTATGCACAAAATGTAGCACATTGTAGCATCAGTTCATGCAATTTTGTTTTTATAATAAACGTATGCAATTTTCGTTTGTCATTCTTTCATCCTATGTACAAATTGTGGTAAATGGTCTAAAATTAATTCCGAGCTGGCGTGACAGAACAGTCAACACAGCTGCCGACCTAGCCAGGAAAGTTATGTGACCAGCAATTCTGGCCACCCGGCGAGCTGTGCGCCCGGCGACAACGTAAACAATACCGGGTAAATTCAGACAACTATGTGGCCAGCATCGCTGGCCAGACGAGCACAAAGGGTTAAGGTGTATTTAAATGATAAAATACTTTAATATCAAATATTAATTATTGAAACTAGCAGTTGTAGTCACAACTAGAAGGTTGAATAGCACATGCGGAGTAAAAACAAGCATCTTCCAATTACACGCCAGGATCAGCACTGCGGGATCGACAGTGCTCTCTTTTCTTGAATGCAGCTCCAACAGCCAAACACCATGCCCCTGCAACTGTGAAGTGCACAGTTCCATACAACGATTATTGTATCTTTTTCATAAAGTGGGGAATGGGCTACTGACATTATGCTTAACCCACGTACGGCCACGGTTAAAGCTAAAATTGGCCAGCCCGTTTTTAGCGTTTTGCAAGCATATTTTTAAAAATTCGCCAAAAATAGTAAATGAACCCCAATCCAAATGTGTTCAATAGCTTTTTTGTAGAAGAAACTTCAAAGAATTCAAATATGCCACTAAAAATTAGTTTATTTTGAAATTGTAAAAGTTATTAGCTCAAGAAACAAAAAATGTTCAGTAACGAAAGGAAAAAGTTCAACTTTAGACCTACATAAAAAATAGTAAACATGGAGTAAATAGTAAACAGTAAGCGTAAAAAAGTTTCGTAATTTAGTTCTAAATAGAACTGTATAAAAACATTTATCAATTTCAAATTTTTTATTTTGAAAAAAACAGTTTTTATGTTCCAAGTACACAACTGGTAACAAACCTAGGCCTAGATTGTAACGTCATTTACTAATATATGCTTTGAACAAAAATGAAATATTATTATAAGAAAGTGTAGAGGATAAATCAAAGAAAAGAACGGTATACTTGTCTTTCCTTAGTTCACAAAAGTGTTTGAGTTACGTTTATTTGAATAACAAAAAGACATCAATCGAATAAAAAGTCCCCGGTCGACACGTGCATGTAGAACGGGGCATTTGAATGGCGTGGGAACAAACGCCGTAGGCGTTCTCACCACAATGCCACTTTCCACTGCTGTCTAGACAAACACAAAACCGGTTTTATCTGGATTACTTGACACAGTTCGAAACTACAGACTTTGCTCTACAAAATGGTGTAGAGAAATCTGTCAAAAGATAAGGCGTAGCCTTTACAATATCTGTTGACAAAATGGCCTGCTTATTGGTTGAGAGACTGTCCAATCGCAAGGGTTTACAGTATCTCTTCACTGAAACAGTAATTATACTGTGACATCTGATTGGAAGACACCAACAGAAAGATGAAATCATGACGAATCCCATGGTATCGTTATAATTGCCAAAGGAATATTAGTGTAGGCGGAGAAATACGTTTAAACAGTGGGAATTAACAGTACAATTGTATGCAGATTCGCGCGCGGAAATAGCTGTAGCCCGATATGCATATTTTAAAACGATGATTACGTATGTAAATATACGTTTTACGAAAAAGTTGTAAATACAAAAATTGAAGTTTAATTCATTTCCTTTCCAATGGTGCCAGTTTTATTACGATTGGATAATTTTAAGTGGGTTAAATTATCGTTTATGCAAATTTCTCACTATTGTCTAGATTGTTGCGTTTGCGCCGTGAAACATGGTGCCGTGGTGTCGTATGGCCGTTAGTGGGGGATTGTATATTGTACAAGTATAAAGAAAGAATTTTAAAAAATGACTCATTATATTAAATGTTCTGGATAGTATCAAGTTGAATAGGGAGTGCTGCAGTTCCACAATGCCTGTATGCTAGCGACCACTTTTCTTCCAAAATATGACTATGCATTTTCCAATAGGACTCTGCTTTACTTTGCCCTAATTATATTACCATACAAACTGAAGATTGACCTTTATTATTATTTTTTAAAAAGATAAAAAATCTGTATCTCTTTATTTTTTGTTTGCAGGGAACTACAGGTCATCCCAAAGGTGTTCTACAGAGTCATTTTAACGTTGTGAACAACAGCTATACCATTGGTAAACGTATTGGATACCAAGATAGAGTAAGTGAAGATGTTAATTTAATTTGGATGTAATTTCTTTGAAGTTAGGGCAAAAGGGCTTAAGTCAGAAATTGTTAACAAATTGTTATTGTACAGGTAACTAGTCATATCCCGTCAGCTTCGAAGCGAGGCAACCACCGTTTGATTTACGGCCGCCCTCCAACCCTCAAACCACAGATATGAAAAGATACCTGCTCTAGCTGAAATTCAAACCCGGTATTTTCTGATAGAGAAGATATCACGCTATCCACTCGGCTATGGCTTCCCTTTTAAGAAAAACTGACAACAAAACAAGACTTTAGTTACTTGCTACCGTATTGCCTATCTCGCCCCTTCTCCTCTCACTGTTATAATATATACAGTAGAACCCCTCTTAACCGGCCTCGGATCAATCGGTCCTCGGCTTAACCGGCCTATTTCAAGAAACAATAAAATCAAATATATTAACTGGCCGAAGTCTCAAACATTGATTATTTGACGGACATTTCGGGATGACGCAATGTTATTTGTGCTACTGTATGTGTTAATGTTGTGGCAGGGAAAAGGGGGGGAGGAGGAGCGTAACAAAGGAAGTCGCCTTGTCGATTGATTCTTGCCGCGGAAGCAAGAGGCGGGATCAAATCTTGCTTCCCACGGCAACTGTATTATTTTTTCTTGGAATCAATTAACCAAGCGGCATCCTTTGTTTCTCTTTCTTCATCTGTTTATTTCTCGGAACCTTTACTGAATTTCGTGAGAGCAAAAGTGCTTGAAAATAGGAGGGGAGAAAAGGAGGCGAGGGAAGTTAAAATGTTTACATGTAATTTGTTAGTGTTTGTTTGTGTGTGTATACATACAATAAAATCAGTTGCAATAACGTCTTATTTCCTTTATTATTTATGAAATATGTACTGTAGGTTATTTTTTAACTAAAATCTATTTTTTACGGGAACCTCGGATCAACCGGCCAAACTCGTAACCGGCCAGGGTCTCGGTCCCGACCTGACCGGTTAAGAGGGGTTCTACTGTACTGCAATGCAAGCCATGAGTTTGTCAAAACTTTGAGTGCTTCTCCTTAAGAAATTTTTGACTTAAGCCCTTTTGCCCTAGCTTCAAAGATTTATTATCATTAGTTTATTCTACTTAAAAAGTGAAACAAAAGGTTTTGGCAATTGCAATATAAATTTGTTTAAAATTTGAAATCTTTTCTCTTATAAGTATAAATGTTTAACTCATGGTTGTATCAGTGGTGAATAAGAACACGTTGATAAACTTGACTAGGTTAAATTTATAGGTTAAATTGATAGGTTAAATTTAATAAAAAGCAGTAATATTGAAACTGAGAATGTATAAAAAATTCCTGAGAAGTGCTAGTTAGCTTTGTACAGCTGGTTTACTTAAATTGTTTTATAATTAAGGTAAACAGCTGTGTGTCTGGCTAAGTTCCAGCCTAATGCAGCAGTCAGGGCGGTCACATGGTCTGTAGGTGCCTGGGGCAAGACTTTACTCGCCCCCTCCCACCCACCACTAATCTTCCTATCTGTAAAATAGAGAGACACCCAATCGGATTACCTTAGTTAGTTAATTACAAGTATGAATAACACAAACAGGATTTGAAATAACAGTAAGATATGTTTTGAAATAAGATAGTATTAAAAATCCAATTATACTAACAAAGTTGAGTAAACATATTAATTCCACTGTAAATAATAAATAGTGTGGAAAACCTCAATAATACAAACATTGAATAGAAATAAAATAAACGGTACCAGGAACTGGCACATACCGTACTTTCTCACAAACATATTTTAAATGATTAAACAGATTCATTGTGACTTCATAATTGTATTAAAGTAGGAGAGGGGATACATTAAAGTAGCTGATTTAATAATAACTAATTTATAATAATAACTAAGCTAATAATAACTGATTATTTGGGGATTTATGGCCAAAAAAGGGGTTGTTTTTCCAAATTTCCAATGCAGTTTTTTAATATTATTAATAATACAAATGTATATTGAAAATGGAACAGCTGATTTGTATAGTAAAATAGTAAATGTGATGTGGAGTGGAATAGGCCCTGATGTATAGACCACGAAAGATTACCGTTGAGGGACGGGCTTGTGTATACCGAGACCTTGGACGAGCCAATCGTGATTGTGCGACGTTGTCATGTTCTTCCCACACTTCTAACTGAACGCGGCTGATTCAACGCATTTATAATTCTTTAAACCATGCACTCAAAGGTAATGCCACAACTGCCGTGAAGTAGTTATTTGTATTGAAAAGTAGAGAAAAACACGGAACTTTAAAAAAAAGTACATATTTGTAAGTGCTCTACTGCCTGAAATAACTGTAGTTAAAATATTGAAAGCTTCCGTGTTCTTTGGATACTGTTCTGTGACTATGTTTAACAACAAAAATTAACAAGCAAATTTAACAATAAAATAATGAAAACAGAATTTAACTATGTAAATTCTTACGGTAACAATTCTTACGGTATGCCTAACGAACATTACATATGCCACTGTTATACAGATTATAACCATTATAATAATTTTGTAATTATAATTGTACTTAATTTAGAAAGTTTTCATTTAAAAGATTAAAGGTTAGTTAAATAATTGGAAAAATTTGACATATATATTTCAAAGAATTTTTAGAACTTTAGTTACATTAGTACTAACTTGATGAAAATGAGTAAGTATTCATGTACGTTTGGTGCAGTCTGTAAACATATACTGTATATATAGAGTATTCCACATTATGTAGATTTAAAAATTGTATTTTGCTGTGAAGTTCAATTGAATTATTTTCCTCTTAAATGGCTCCACCTCAGTAAAATCAAATATAATCAGGAGTTTTTATAACCAAAGGTAACAGAAATTAATACCATACAGTAGTTAATTTTGTTTGTCCACACTTTTTCAAGATTTACAGGAATTTCAATGGACGGATTATGAGTAAGACTTTTTTTTAACTTCAGTTTTCAAAAACATGTACTTCGCAAATTTGCTTTTAAACCCACATTTTTACTACTATAATTAAATTAAATTATTTAATAATGGGGTATAATTTTATTATATATGGTTTTACGAGAAATGAATTAAGGAACGCGATGGTTTGCTTAAAGTAATTTTCAATTTTGTAATCATTACTCATGTGAAGATATCAGGTTTTTAAAGTCAGGAGTCTGCTAAACAAATACTATAGTATAGCCTCGAGCGGTAAATACCAAGGAGTGTTCGATACTAGCAGATCTCCAGTGCTATATGGCAACTCTGTGCGCCCATATTTTTAAAATTTACAGAATACACTGAACAAACCATTTACCTAATAACCATTGCAGGAAGATGTAATGAATTGGAGGAGTGAGACCAGTAAAAGGGATGATATTTTCCAAAGAAATTATTAACATACACTGCTTTGAGTTGAATAGCTGTTGTTCAATGGCTAAAGTCGGCTAACTCCATCTTCGGTGTTTAGGTCTTTCATTTTACTGCTTCTCCTTGTCATGATTACTGCAGATTAAAGGATGATCCTTATTTGTTTTTAATTGTTCGCAGTACAAAATGTGCTTTCCTCGGAATAAAATATGTCAATCTTATTTAAATGTTCCGCAAGGAAAGATATAACTGATTATTTTCTCTGAGAAGATACCTATCCTTGATTTCTGTGTACAAATGTGGAACAGTCTTCCTTCAAAATGTTTAGCCTTTAAGTTTTCTTTTAGTCTGTGTGCAGGCTCTGATTTTAGGTATATAGCATTCTGGGGAGATAATCTTTTTTCAGTTACCCCCAGACATTATACAATTTTACAAAATCAAGCTTATTTATTATCAATTTTAAAACAGCACATTAAGACACAGGCTGTTTGTCTTTTTCTTATTTAATAAACAGCTGTTGCAGTTTGATAAAGCTGTTATAACTACCGTTAATGAAACATGCGTTACTGTAGTATACTGTATATTTTTAAACGAGTTTTAAATCTATTTCTTAAGTATTTATTTAGGTTTTAGACCTAATATTTCTAAGCACTCTGTATAAACTAACATTTACCCTTGACTCTGTCCATGGCTGAGCTCTGTGGTAACAAAATTTATTTTGTACAAAAAATAGAAACAATAAGACCACAAAAATGTTTGCCAAAATAATATTATCTTCTAAAGCGAGAGATAATTGTCTGTCTGCTAAATGGATCTGGAATCTCCGTCTAAGGATTTTTGATTTTATATGGGGCTTTTGGCCACGAGAAATCGATTGGAAATGGTCACCAGTCTGGGAAAATTCGTTTTCTACGTCTTTTTATTAAATTAAAAAGTGAAATTTGTCCATTTTAAACAATACAATGCACAGCTGATGCAAATGTTTTCAATGTCATTACAATAATCATCTGTTTTCTTCTAAACGAAGCACAGCTGATGCAAATGTTTTCAATGCCATTACAATAATCATCTGTTTTCTTTTAAACTGTATTTTATTAGAGGTAAGCCTAATGTTGTATCTATTTATAGTTACCATGGCAACGAATACTTCTGCTAAATAAACATACCCTTTATTTAGTTGTTTAATGTTATAGGCCTAACCTAAACGATGTTCACGGAAATTTGCAATAATAGTTATTGACGTGAGCGAACTAGGCCCTGCTTATAATCGAGCTTTAGCTCGGTCTCCTGGTACTTATTTTTATACAAAAGTTTTCAAAAACATATACATAGAAATTATTTTTATTTATTTTAAACACCCTTAAAAATAGAACAAGTTTTGTAGGTAAAAATAAAAATATAGAACTAATAGGTTGTATAAAGTATGAAAATAAAATATAAAGTTAAGAATATACACTGTTTTAAAAAATATGTTGAGAAAAAATTAATAACTTTTAACCGCAGAAACTGCAAGTACCATAGGAATATATACTTTAATGAAACTTATAATTTGTATAGAGTTATACTCCGCGGAGCTAGGGAAGGCACGTAATGAATTAACAAACCTTTTGACTCTCGACTCTCAAACAATTGCCTGGGACGGGGTTGGTTGCCTGTGCTAATGAGTCGTGAAATGCACTCCACTCGTATAAGTGAACATATTAATAACAAGCATTCATTTTTAATTTTGTTTACTGTTTTAATTTCTACTTGTAATTTAAGACAAGTAGGCAACGCAATTTGATGGCAACGTTTAAGGCAGAAGACTCCATCAAAGCTCTTAACCCTCCGTCGGTCGTACCATATCTGACAGATATCCGCACATGTTTTTTCCCGTCCTATCAACGTTCCGCCACTAGTGCCACCACAACTTTAGTGGAAGCTCCTTCCACTCCCCCAACGAGTCAATGTCAAATCTTGTTGGTCAAGTGAGCACTGTGCCTTGCTTAGACTTTTTGAATTTCTTAGATACGGTGCAACTCTTCCTGTCAGTTTCTTGTCAGTTTCTTGTCAGTTTCTTGTGTGACTCTTCTTGTTTGAAATACATAATATATTTTAGTTTATTTAAATTTTAACTATGGCACAAAGACAATCCAATTGTAATTTAGAACGTGAAGATGATGTCCAAAGGATTTCTTTTGCCTTTTTCAAAGAAAACCAAATAATTGACAAGTAAAACGTCTAATGTATCTGACAGATACCGTGCAACCTTTCACATCTTTGGGTTTTCATATTTTTATAACGGGATATGTAGCATTCGTTTATGTTTTTTTTTTTCAGACCTAACCAAGTATATATTACTAGAAAATGTTTAATTGAGTTAAGGAGGTTAACTTTTGATAATAGTATAAGACATTGTGTTAAATATATTTTTAAGTCATCGTAAACCACTAAAATGTAAAAGTAGATGCGACTGATCACGCAACATTTAGTTGGGTCCAAAGGAGGGTTAAACTAACTTTTTGTTCATTCTTTATTTGTATATTAACAGCCTACAATGGATTTTTGTTTAGAAACACAAGATCCTCATACAAACTCCATTCTTCCACGTTTTTGGTTTGGTGATAGGAATCTGTAATATTTTACGGTACGGTTGTACATGTGTTCTTCCTTCGGCAACGTTTAAGGCAGAAGACTCCATCAAAGCACTTAAAAAACACAAGTAAGTCAATCTGTTTTAGATCTTATTGTTAAATATACTAATAATTGTGGGAGGGGTGGGACAAAAAAAATTAGATGTTTTTTAAAAATGATATATTGCGGAAAAGTTGCCTCATTTAATAAAGGGGTATACCGGCATACAAACCTGACAGAGAAAAGTTGGTCCTCTCATTGGAATGATTCTCCTCAGCTTAGCCATGCTAAAATGTTCATCTGCTTCTCTAAAATGAAAGATCAAAGGTTCTATTTTTTGGGCACAAACAATCTTAGATGGACTGGAGGAATCTTTACTGGTCACTACCCGGCCAAGTACCACCTCGAAAAAATTGGGCTAGTTTCGGAAGACTCCTGTCGATTCTGCTCCCTTGGGATTGAATTGGCTCAAAATTGCTTGCAGGAGATTCATGATACTCTAAGTGCTTTTGTTAGGCCGGAAGAGATCTGTGGTGTTGTTCCCAAGACTCTTCTTGGTTTCATAAGAGATCTGGGATGATCATTAAAGGGAAAATCTTACCACAATAGATCCTGGCGAGGAGGCCTTGGACTCCTCTATCCCATTAAATAAATCTAGCATACAAAGTTTTAAATAGGTTAACAGCTTTCGATTGCGCATAGTGTTTAAAGTTCATAGAATTTGACAAAGTGAAACACTCTGTAGTGTGAAAGTAACTTTTAACTCAAACTATATATAAATGAAAATATAGTTCTATAAATAAATAGTTAGCCAACTACTGTTTACATTTATTTTATCATGTTTGGCTTCAATGGCTTAAATAGAATAGAATGTAAATAGAAATATAGAAACATAAACAGCGTTACTTATTACACGTGATATCTGTGTGACCACAATCTATTTTTAGACATATTTTGGTATCTTTGTAAAGATAATGCTTCAAGCTAATATTTCCTGTAAACCAAATATGTTTTGTTTGAACAGTTTGTTGTGTAGGGCCGTGGGAAAGTGACTGTTATTACGTTCTCATTCGACTTTTGAATTTGAAACCTAACGGACTTTTATAACATGGGTAGACGTAGGAGTTTTCGCGTGCTTGTCATATTGCTTGTATGGACGGGATGTTTCTATATTTGTTCTCGCTTTTGTTATTCAAATATTTTTTTTATTTCAGTCAAACACTTTTATAAAAAGATAGTTTACAAATATACAGTTCAATTCCTTGACTTATTCTCTACACTTTGTTATAATAATATTTCATTTTTGGGCAAAGCATATATTAGTAAATTACGTTTCAAACTTGGCATACTTTTGATAGCAGTCTTGTAGTAGGAACATAAAAACTTGTGTTTTCAAAATAAGACATTTGAAAATGTTAAATGTTTTTATACAGTTCTATTTAGAACAAAATTATAAAACTTTTTTACATTTATGGAAAAAATTACAAAAAATGTTTACTGCTTGTTATGTAGACCTGAAGTTTAACTTTTATTTTTCGTAACTGAACATTTTTTGTTTCTTGAGCTAATAACTTTGTAAATTTTACATCTATCATTTTTTTACTTGCATATATACATTTTTTTAACCTTTTTGTACAAAAAAAGCTATGGAACAATTTTGGATTGGGGTTCATTTACTATTTTTGGCAAATTTTTGAATAAATGCTTCCACACGCCAAAAAATCCATTTTCGTTTTAGGTTCCATTGCCGGTTCCAGGGTTAACATCCATAGTTGCAACTCACATAGTCAGTAATAATTACAAAAATTGTTCCCACAGAGACAAAAAAAAAAAAAACAACAAAAAAAAAAAAAAACAACAAAAAACGAAGACTTAAAAGCCATGTTATTCATAGAAATAGAAATAGAAATAATTTATTTCACATAACGTTTCATACAAAAACGAGTTGGTAACTGGAGTTTAAAACAGGTGAAAAGTCAAATCAAAATTAAAAATTCAGATACATTACAATATTCATAACATTTCATAACTATACATTTTTCATCCATTTTTAGGTGTAAAATTACAATATCCATTTTAAACTAAAACACACCTAGAAAAATAATCCACAATTTACTCTCTTCAAAATCCCATTACTTCACCAAACTTTCATCCAAATATTCTTGTACAGAATAATATGCCCTCTGTATTAAAAACATTTTAATGCTGGCTTTAAATTCTTTTTCACCTAAATTCTTTACATCAGTGGGCAGTTTGTTAAACAATTTAATTCCAATGTAATAAGGTGTTTTTTCAAAAATAGAAAGCCGATGCTTAGGATAATTTAGGTAGTTAAGGACTTCCCTATTACGGGTTGAATAAGCATGGAAGCTCTGCTTTTCAATAAAAAAAACTATTTGCTTCTTAATTAGCAAAAGACACTTATAAATAAAAAGGCTTGGAACAGTCATCAATTTTAAATTAATGAATAAATTTCTACAAGACCTTCTAAGACTACCAAAATTCATAATCCGAATATCCTTTTTCTGCACTTTAAAAATATCTGCAATGTCTGATGCCAAACCCCAGACCTCTATTCTATACTGAATTCTGGAGAAAAACAAAGCATAATAGATCAGTTTCCTTATTTCGGGACTGACAACATCTCTAAGTACCAGCATCTGATAGCAGAGGGAATGAAGTTGATTAGTTAACTTTTGTATAAATGGCCTCCAAGAGAGAGTCTTGTCAACCAAAATTCCCAGAAATGTTGTCTGTGATTCCACAGTCTGCCTACCTCCCAAAAGACAATTGACTTCACATTTTTTCCTGCTTTGTGCAGGAACTTTGTGCATAAACTCCTGGACAATGTAGAATGACTTGCCCTTCATCCACATTTCCACAACACATGTAAAATGTCTCACAGAGACCAATCTAGCATCTTCAGCGAGCCTACTGAAAAAACAATAGTAATATGTTTATAAATGGTTTGGGTTTTACCCAGTCTAACAAAAGCCCATCAATCAGACATTTATTTCTGGTATCATGTCCATGTTAGTTAATTCTAAATGTATACTCTTCGAAGTGTTTTTTAACATATAAGAATGAATGAAGGCTAAATATACTATATAGAGTTAAAATATTTTACTTTATAAAAATTGGTCTACAAGACTCGAGCTCTGGGACTCCTTCGAAAGCTCTTATTGCCACAAGAACACCTGTGTGAATCACCCCACAAGGTCACTCCATAAAATATAATGATGTGAATGGAAAAAAGCAAAATAGGCATTTGTTACTAGGCCTACATTAGTACTAAATTTAAATTTTTTATTAAGTATGCAACTCTTGCTAGCACGAGTTCACAGGTAATTTGTATGTGTCATCAGGGTAGCCTACAATTCAGGTGAATATAAAGAAACTGACTTTTTGTAGTTTTACCTAAGCTAAATGCAAAGAAACAGTATGAACAATTTTTCATTGGTGTATGACAAAATACACCACAGTTCAAACGAAATATTCAGTATAATTATCCCTATACAAACACCGATAGATCATTCTGATTTGATAAACCCAAACATTGTAAGTGACGACCATTCCTTTAGCAGTGCACACCTGACTCTCAACAGTGAACCATGAATGGTGATCACCTTGTCTGTATCAATGTGAAAACTTGTTAAAGTGTTTTCTATGTGTGTTTTACTTTGTGCTGTGTATATTTATTAATGTGACTGTGTTTTAAGTGATCTGATGATGTCATCACAGATGTAATCTTTTATCTAGTAAAACCATTAAAAACCTAATATGGAAATAAACTTTTGTAATTCTATACAATCTTGGAGGTTAAAAGTACAAAAAAATTTACTATTTGGTCACGCAATACTAATTATTCTCTGTTTTGAGTTATCATTTATTAATGATTTGGGGCTCTGCACCTCTCGTCAACCCCTGCGGTGACATATTGTGATGCCATTGCAAACATAATATTGTTATTTTTAATTTTCCACTTACTACCTCAGCAAGGGTTAATTTAATTAAATTATAAGTGAAAATACATGGACCAAGACCTTGATTTTAACCCGGGACCTTAACAATGTAAGCTGCCAAAAAAAATTAAGATTGTTTTCAATGTTGCATATGCGTGTTATTCAGTCTATTAGTTCAATAATTGCAGTAAAACCGTACAAGTGAGATAACATCTACCTACATCTGGAGTGATCAGGGTGGCTCAGTTGGTAGAGCGTTACGACGGAATCGTAAAGGTCTCGGGTTCAAATCCCGGTCTTGGTCCATGTTTTTTCACTTGTAACTTAATTAAACATAATATTGTATATTGTGTTATTCTTACGGAAATGATGATTGATTAGGACAGAAGCAATTGGAAATAATTTGGGTGGTGGGGTAGTTGTGAACTGTACAAAATGTAAGATAGAGGTCTAAATATAGATGCACTATCCCTAACATTTGTCCACAAAATACCTAATTTTGTTTATATTTTTTTAATAGGAATTTTCATGGAAATGATGATTGATTAGGACAGAGGCACTTGGATCTTAGATGGGTGTAGGAGGTAGTTGTGACCTGTACATAATGTAAGCTATAGATCAAAATAGACACGCAAAAATCCCAATTTTTTGCCATAATTTGTACATTTAAAAAATTTTTTAACAGGAATTTAAAATATTTTCAGAATAAAAAGTCGCCTAAAATATTCTCTGAAAAGTCCTCTACATGTTGATGAAATTTTTGTCAAAATTGGTTCAGCCATCTCAGAGATTAGCCTTGACAAACAAACAACCAGACAGACAAAAAATGTATAAATGTGTGTTTAGGTTTTGGTTATGTCTGACTAACCATATGAGCTTAGAAAAAAGGGTACTTACGTATTATACGGAGACGTTTTTTATTACATACTATTTTTAGTAGTAAACTTACAACTAAACAAACATACTGTGACTAAATGCTATAGGTTAGAACTTTAGGCTATCGCATATATTATTTCTCAAGGCCATTTTTTTGTCGGTACGCCATAACTTCCTTAATACATCATTAAGTTACATGAATGAGGCATCATTTTAAAGCTTTCCTTAACCGCTACACTGGAAAAATAGACAAACAACTTAAAATTCATGTTTTAATAACAAAAAATGATTTAAAAAACTTTTATATTATACTTTGTATGTTCCTAATAAAAGGCGCCATCTATTAACCATCTGTCTGACTAGCATGACAGCTGTTAGTTAGATTGTTTACACTGTAAGATTGTATAGGGTAACTGTTATTTATAAACCAATGTAAATAAATAAACCTAATTAACAAGATTAAATCAACATGTTAAATCAGGTAAATGTAGGCCTACTCCGAACTTGCGAAATATTCGCACGGGTCAGCTAGTTTTTTTTATTATTCTTGCATTTCTGTTGTTTACTAAAACAATACCTAACCTAGCAACATTTAAAAAAAATAGTGGCATCCGTGTAATACGTAAGTACCGAAAAAAGTTTATATTTTGAAATCACAGACAGACACTTCAATTTTATTTATATGTATAGATTATTCAGAGATTTGCCATCATTTGTGTGTTAAAATTCAATAAAGGATATTTCTGGAATATGCAGGCTATTAACCCTCTAACTGTCAGACCACTCAAATTGAGTGGTCTCAACGCCCTGCCGTAGTGAATTGTGTAGTCTGTGACAACTCAACTTGTATTGAATATTTCACCCACTAAAAATCATCCAATTGCAATAAATCAAAAACCGTTTGAAAGGAAATGATTTAAACTTTAATTTTAATACATACGTAATCACCGTTGCAGTTTATTAGTTTTATACAACTCAATTGACACGCGGATTTTGTCCCGAAACTTCGAAATAAGGCATCTTTCCTCTCTGTCTACAGCTCGCCCAGTTCTTTTTTGAATTAAATTTATATAGCGTTGGATCTGTTACAATTCCCTCTAAATAAAGTTGCCAGCCAATCAAAATTCCGTCAAATATATCTAAAGATATGGGGGCGTTTTGTAGACCCTTGCATTGGTTACGTTTCCAACCAATAAACAGCCTTATTTATAACACGTGAAAGATGGGTGATATCATTCTAGTTTTAGAAATCTTTTGCTAGGTACCTTTGTGTAGAGAATGATTCAAGCTAACATTTAGTTTGAAACAAATATGGGATACTAGACAGGTTTGTTGTGTAGGACCATGGGAAAGTCAGTTTTTTTTTTCGGTCTCAAACCAAGTTTAAATTTTGAACCTGACGGACTTTTTTAACATGCAATAGATAGGCCGCTTACGCGCGCTTCTTTGTGTGTGTACCAAGGATGGCAAGTTCAGACATTTGTCCTCACTTTTGTTATTCAAGTAGAGATTATTCTAACACTTTTGTGAACTAAGAAAAGACATGTATACAGTTCTTTTCTTTGATTTATTCTATAATATTTCATTTTTGGGAAAAGTAAATATTCCTAAATTACGTTTTAAAGTAAGTCTAGTTTTGTTAGCACCCTTGTAGTTGGAATATAAAAACTGGTGTTTTCAAAACAAGAATTTTGACATTGATAAATGTTTTTATACAGTTCTATTTATAACTAAATTACAAAACTCTTTTACGCTTACAAAAAAATTACAAAAAATTTTTATTACTTGTTATGTAGGCCTAAAGTTGAACTTTTTCCTTTCGTCACTGAACAGTTTTTGTTTCTTGAGCTAATAACTTTTACAATTTTACATCAATAATTTTTTTAATTGCATATATGAATTCTTTGAATGTTTCTCTACAATAAAGCCATGCAACACTTTTGGATTGGGATAGAATTACTATATTTGGTGAATTTTTTAAAATTTGCTTGCACACGCACCGAAATGGCTTGGGGTTGCAAAAAATTAACATTGACAGTTCTAGGGTTAACTCCTGTTATCAATGTCTAAAAACTATAAGGGAACATAAACCTAGAGACCTAAATAGATGTTAAAGAAAACAACTTAAAACTAAAAAATACCACTAAGCTTAAACATCTAGGCAGTTGTCTCAGAGCTGAAACAGAGAAGTTAAAAGAACACAATATGACAAACACAATCACACACCTGACTGCAAAACATGTTGACAGACTGGTATCAGAACAACAACTGGCTGGATGCCGAGGGAGTGGCTTATTGTTCATTAAGTTTAGTTTCGTAGTAAATTAAAATCGTTTATTGATTTTAATGATGGAAAATGTCTGAATAATTAATAATAATAAAAAAAACTAATTCTATTGACAGATGTTCAGTTCTATATGGTACGCCAACTATGTACATAGACTTGTGTGCCAAAGTGAAACATTTGAGTGAGGAGGAACAGGCCATGCTGAAGAGTCCTGAGATTGCTGTAAGTGGTGGAGCATTGTGTTCTTCGCAGCTGTTCAGGAAGATGATTGACTGCTTTGATTGTAGCAGAGTTTTTGTAAGTGATTTAATAAATTGATACAAATATATCTTTTAGAAAAGTAATTTGTTACTGTTGTTTCCGCTTTATCTATAATGACGACAAAATGCTTGTCATGGAAAATTTGCTTATTAAAAATAAAGATTTACAGTATTGTGCTCATGTTGATAAGTTCTGTAGGCGAATTTAAATGTTTTGTTTTTGTCCATTGACTGTATTGTAGATCATACAATACTAGTAAAGAAATTTTACTGCCTCATTCCATCAATTGTCCATTTTCAGTAACAAACCTGCCCTGTTAACCTAGAGATATACC
Source organism: Philaenus spumarius (assembly GCA_018207615.1). NCBI lineage: Eukaryota > Metazoa > Arthropoda > Insecta > Hemiptera > Aphrophoridae > Philaenus > Philaenus spumarius. Next base: position 55,475 of record JAGFPH010003353.1, on the reverse strand, counting down.
AATATGGGAATAATAAGTTATCAAGTACTTACTTAATAAGTCTGTCTTCTAGATTTCCTTTTATTACGTGTTTCGGGGATTATGTCCTATTGTCAGATATTCTCACTCATTTGACCTTGCCAAACATTAAACACTAAAAACATGTACATTAGGAACATTCAGCGGCCGAGCACCTTGACGTTCGAAGGAAGAAACATATGTGTACAGTAATGTACATGTTTTTAATGTTTAATGTTTGACGACCTGAAATGAGTGAGAATATCTGATGATGAGACATAAGCCCCGAAACACGTAATAAAAGGAAATCTAGAAGTCACAGACGATGGTACAGTAAGTACTTGATAACTTATTAATCAAATCGTTGACTTGGATACTTATACTCAAAAATTACTTTAAAAATAATATGGGAAGTTTAAAAACCTGTAAGGTTAAAAGGACTTATTAATTAAACGCCTTTTCTTTGGGCGCAGGCGAGGCTATAAAACACCTTCACTTGCATTACCCATGAACAAAATACATTTTTTACAAGTTCTCAAAAATGAAAACAAATAAATCTTAGAAAGAAAAACATGAACAAACACGAGTTTGGCTATAAATAGAAGGCATAAATTATAAACAAAATGATATGAAAATAATTAGACTACACAAAACTATGAACATGATATGTAAAAGTTAACAGTAAAAAAAAACCTTAAAATTATCTTTACATTTTAATATTAAAACAAAAAATAACTACAAATTTCAGTCCCCTCGATGAATGCAAATGACCAGCAATAGTTATGAAATTATTTACTAAACATGAAAATACATATTACTATAGATAGATTTATTTAACGGCGACCTGCGCGAAAAATCTGGCGCATGTAGGGGAGGTAGTTGAAGGTCCCCCACCACCATCGACATGCCGGCCAGTGCTCTGCGTAGTTTACCACATTAAGGGAAAGTGGTGGTGCGAGGGGGAGGGGAAGTAGTGTGGGGGTTGGAATACCCTCCCTCGCCACTATCTCCTTCTCTCTCGCACAAGTACTCAAAATAGGTCGCCGTCTAATAAATTCATCTATAAATTACATTAATTAGAATAAAAATAACAAGAACTATACTATCACAAATCATACACTCTTCAATGTCGAGGGGGCAAAGATCAGTTTGCCGCCCCCATCCCTCTCCCTCTCTCCTCCCCCCCCCCCCCCCACTATTACAGTGTAATATCTTCGTAAGCTATTTTTTTAGATGCGGTAGTTGAAATTACAGACCATATCACTACACATGACTAATACAAATTTTTTTTTTGTATTTGTAACTCAATTGCAAATACGCAAAAAATTATGTCTAAAATATCATTTTAGCTTGGTCGGAAGTTGGACTGTTATGTATTGTACCTAAAGTTAAATTCTTCAAACCTACTTAGCTGCAACTGTACAGATGATAAGTTATAAGTTGATAAGGGAAGCTTGTTGGTGGTCAGTTGATATTATGCTTAGATTGAGAGTCTCTTCTAGCTCTTTGTACTTCTCATGTAGTTTTTGATGATTTTCGGTTTGCTAAAACATCGTTCTCCAGATGACATTGTAACTGACAGCGTGAGAAATATTCTCAGTGCGGTAGTGATGTTCGGGTAGCCTTCCTCCAGTTTATTTTTATAAATAAGACTTAACATTTCTCTTCAGGTGGCTTCTTTTAATTTATCGTCAACTGATAAAGCATGGTGCTTGAAACTTCCTATTTAAAATTTTAATTCTTCATTCTTGAGATACGCAGTGTAGATGTTTGCCAATTCTTCTGCTTTCATTTTTAGATCTTTTATTGCATTTCTTTGATTCGAACTCCATTCAAAAATTAAAACTTGCTGGTTATGTTGTCCAAAGTAAATAAATAAGTAAAACAACTGCCGGTTCGTAGAAACACATGCAGACAACACAACTATAGCCGTGGCAAATGGCAACAGAGAGCCCAATGTCATTTTAAGGGGTAGAGCTGGCGCATCGCGTCAAGGCCACACTGTTTTCCCGCCCCCGACCCCGCTGCCAAGCGCTCAGGGTACTAATAATTCATACCAGTAGTAGGCATAACACTCACTCCAGACCCATGAACTGTGTTAATTCTTGTGTCTTATAAGACTTAAGAATTAACTTGGTATACAGAATAATAAAATTTATAAATTATGCAAACAAATAAATAAAATTAAACAATATTGATTGTGATACTATTATTTTGAAAACGTTTTTAATAACTTATTTTTCTTTATAAACTTTTCAAATTTTGCCGCCCTTGATATGTGCCCCCCATGCCCCGCCCTAGTTCCGGGCCTGCTTCAATTTCATGGCTAAAAACTGTCCCTTTACACTCAATTTAAACTGAGATAGACCTGAACACCCCCATTTATTGAAGATGGATGTACGTTGAAGGGGACATGTGTTGACATACAATTAAGATAATGATAAAGGTAATATTTTATTTTATGTTTCAAACTTGATCTTCTACAGACCTGTTTCTTTTACCACATTAATTTCCTTCCCTTCCTGTACATACAGGGCGCTTTTTTGAAAACTTACCACCTACATTATTTAAAAACTGGAAATGAATATACAAAATCTGACATCGGACAGATAATAATTGTCAGGGGGAACCCTAGAACCTATTTACAAAATTGCAACATGCCCGTCCCCTATCTCAAAAACTTCTACTGGACACAAATATGGCTTTTTCATCAAATTAAAGCCCTTTAAAAACCATGCATTTCTGTAGTAAGCAAACAAAAATTGCTTAACCTGTTCATTCGCTACGGTAAACATTTTATTTTCTAAGTCATTTTTATAACCTTATATTGGACCCTATTTAAAAGACGGAAAGAAATATAAAAATCTGATTTCACTATAGTTATTGACCGTCAAGGGTCAAACTTAGAAAACCTATTTACATAATCCTAAATGTTCATGAACCTAAATGTCATTCATAATTTAGATGACAAAAATGGAAAATTATAATTATTTTCATGTAGTTTTATAGATAAAAGTGCCTACTATTCGACGACATGATTACGAACACTATACTAAAATTTTCTGCCTGTGCAAAAGGGGTTTCATGTAAAAATTGAGGATTTAGAGGATTTACCATTTACCAAAAATCTTGTGTTTTGACTATTCACACATCCATTAAGGTGAAATCCTCGCCTCAACAGTGGAGAAAACACGGTTAAGATCTACAATTCCATCAACACAGTACACTAGGTGCTTTTATTTATCTGGCTGTTTCAATTCCTGAACACTACGAACGGAATTTTAACTTCTTCACTTTCTGAGCACTACAAAACGGAATCTGAGATTGTGTTGATAGTCTCCTCAAGCTTTGTGAAGGCTAACACAGCATCACATCTCTTTCCTCAACCAGTTTATCGTCAGTTGAAATGGCCAGTTCTTGATTCGTATTCACTTAAACGGGCGATCAATCTCGTTATTGTCGAATTATTAGGCATGGTGGCCTCTGAATATCTATCACAAAATTGATCTACAACACGTGTGTATAATTGTGGAAAAATTGTGTTCAACAATGAAAACTCGTTTTTGGGACAACATGTTTACGAAGTATTGAACTCCACCATTCTAAAGACGTCATGTGAACAATATCTATTACAATGGCATCTAGGTTTGTTGTTGGTAATACCAGTTGTGCTATAGAAGCAATTCAATGAAACTGCTTTATTTACAGAAATATTTCTTTTTATGTGCCTGACTTTTTGATCGCTCTGTATTAACTACAATTATTAGATTACATGCAGAGGCACTCTAACTAATAATACATAGTAATACGACATCGTGTTGACTTTTTTATTTTTCAGTCAATGTATGGTCAGACCGAGTGTGTTGCAGTTTCGTTCCAATCTACGAGAGAGGATTCAGAATTCCTGATGACTTCTACAGTTGGAAGAGTTGGAGAACATATAGAGGTAATTATAAAAAATCAAATACCGTTTACAAATACCGTTTACAAATACCAATACCATTTAATTAACTTAACCTAAACTCTTTTAAACTCTTGTAAAGTATTGTAATATGTTTCAGTGATAATAATTATGAAAGGTTAAAACTGTGGATAAAATCAAAGTAAATTTAATATTTGGATTTTATAACTTTGATAATATGTTTAAAACTCAAAAGTTTAAATTTTACCAAAATACAGCTGAGTTTTTACTGTTTTAACTTGCAAAGTTCAGCACAAATGTTTTAACCCTCTAACTGCCAGACCACTCAAATTGAGTTTTCTCAACGCCCTGCCGTAGTGAATTGTGTAGTCTGTGACAACTCAACTTTTATTGAATATTTCACCCACTAAAAATCATCCAATCGCAATAAATCAAAAACCGTTTGAAAGGAAATGATTTAAACTTTAATTTTTGTATTTACAAGTTTTTTCTAAAACGTCTATTTACATACATAATCACCGTTGCAGTTTATTAGTTTTTTTAAACTCAATTGTCGCGCGGATTTTGTCCCAAAACTTAATGAAATAAGGCATCTTTCCTCTCTGTCTACAGCTCGCCCAGTTCTTTTTCTGAGTTAAATTTATATACCGTTGGATCTGTTACAATTCCCTCTAAATAAAGTTGCCAGCCTATCAAAATTCCGTCAAATATATCTACAGATATGGGGGCGTTTTGTAGACCCTTGCATTGGTTACTTTTCCAACCAATAAACAGCCTTATTTATAACACGTGAACGACAGGTGATGTCATTCTATTTTTAGAAATCTTTTGCTACCATTGAGTAGAGAATGATTCAAGCTAACATTTAGTTTGAAACAAATATGGGTTACTAGACAGGTTTGTTGTGTAGAACCGTTAGAAAGTCTGAGTTTTCACGGTCTCAAACCAAGTTTGAATTTCGAATCCAACGGACTTTTCTAACATGTAATAGATAGGCCGTTTACGCGCGTTTCTTTGTATGTGTAGCAAGGATGGGAAGTTCAGACATTTGTCCTCACTTTTGTTATTCAAGTAGAGATTATTCAAACACTTTTTTGAACTAAGAAAAGACATGCATACAGTTCTTTTCTTTGATTTATTCTCTACACTTTGTTATAATAATATTTCATTTTTGGGAAAAGCAAATATTCCTAAATTACGTTATAAAGTAGGCCTACTATTGTTAGCACCCTTGTAGTTGGAACATAAAAACTGGTGTTTTCAAAATAAGAACTTTGAAATTGATAAATGCTTTTATACAGTTCTATTTAGAACTAAATTACAAAACTTTTTTACGCTTATGAAAAAATTACAAAAAATGTTTACTACTTGTTATGTAGGCCTAAAGTTGAACATTTTCCTTTCGTTATGGAACATATTTTGTTTCTTGAAGCTAATAACTTTTTAAAATTTTACATCAATAAATTTTTTAATTGCATATATGAATTATTTGAACGTTTCTCTACAATAAAGCCACGCAACACTTTTGGATTGGGATAGAATTACTATATTTGGTGAATTTTTGAAAATTTGCTTGCACACGCACCGAAATGGCTTGGGGTTGCAAAAAATTAACATTGACAGCTGTTCTAGGGTTAACCTGAACACACAACATAAGTCTTGTTAGAATTTAAAATTGGTTAGAATACAGTATAACTACCAAAGAACTAATCTGAAAGGTTATTTGCTTAAACTTTCATATAAATATGGTTATAAACTTGCTTCAAAGTAAACTTATTACATGTAAGCAAAGTATTAAAATCTTGCTAGGTAAGTTTGTTTATTCTTTTAACAGATTTGGTCAGGATCAAGAACCAGAACATTTTCACCCATCTACATATTTGGAAAATTAAAGTTAAAAGAAAAACCAACAGTTGTCAAACAAAAATCCTAAACCATAATTTAAAGGAATTCATACTTCATAAACATTACTAAAATAAACTTTTAAAATTTAGAAAACAAAGATTCAAAACAAAACCATCGTATACAATTTTTGTTTAGAGGTTAACTTAAAACAAACAAAATATATAAAAAAAGTTGAGGCGTAGCAGTTTTGGAGAACAGTCCCTAAATTAAATTAAACATTCTTTATATTTAAAAAAAAAACACATATACTTTTTTATATAAATAAAACTTTTTTAAATTAATTACATCCTTAATTTTATATTTTCCTAATCTTTATTAAAATTTAACATTCTATGTTTAAGTGTAGTTATACTAATGAGTATAAGTATTGATGTAAGAGGTATAAACCTTTTTTAAATAAAGTATATAAATGTAAACATATGATTTGACCTCTGTGCCAGTATTTTTAATTCTATTTTCAGTTGAAGGGATCGGCGGAAGAAAGTGCTAACCCAAAAGATACTATTTTGAAATATCATCTCTTTAAAGTTTAAATAAAACTCCAAATCATGTAAATTTTCATTCCGCTTTGTTTTACATTTTAATTGGTTATTGATGTTATTGACAATCATAAAAACTGTTTTTTATTTATTTGAAAATTATTTAATAGAACTTTAGAAAATAAATCATGTATGAAAACCAAATTTGTGTGGGTTATCATTTTTCGTCCGCAAAAAATAAAAATTTTTTCAGGAACATAAAACAAATTTTGTTACACTAGTTACTTTAAAATATTTTTCTTTTTCATAAAAAAATCATGAAACTATTATTTCAATGTTATCGTCTTCAGTGCTTCCTTCTTCATCCTCTGTCCGAAGGTTGTTATAAAAGTTGTGATAGATTTGGTTTAAATGGAAGGAGTTGCTTTATATCGTTTAGTTTTTTTATCAATGAAATTAGATCCAGCATCGTTTTTATATTCTGTGTTGTTGATTGGTTTCCTTTTTTCTAAGAGAAGCGTTGCCAAATTCTTCATTGAAACGATACTTTATCTTCATAGTCATCAGACTCTTTTGGTCAAATTTCAAACATATTGCTTTGCTAAATTTGACACCGTTGACATCCTCAGTTTTAGATTTTTTTATGTTTAATATGTCCCTTATATCTGTTGAATTAATAATATCTTCATTTCATTTGCGTAACTAAACACTTCTTTTTCTGTCCACATTTCATGATCAAGTCCCTGCACTGATCTTGTGTGTAAATAAGTAAATATATTTTTTTAAATTTCTCTATTTTAGCAAAGTCTCTATCTGAAGGAAAAAATGTATAGCCAGGTATTAACTAGAAATGTTTAATTTCTTTGAAAACACCAGTGGAGGTAAGGAGTAGTAAAGGGCTGCTATATTGTAGTTTTTATTTCGACCCCAACAGTTGTCTGAAAATATTGCAAATTTCTGACTTTTTATGTCCATACATCTAATGTATTTCAATAAACAGCTTCCTATTTCATCATTGCCTCTTTTCACCATTCTTTCGTTTCACATAAACATACACCTCAAATCTTTACCACAATCATGAATGCCAACATTGTACTGTACATTTAAAGCTTCCACAAGTAAAATGCTGGACCGCTGGTGAGTTTTGGAGTTGATAAAGTTTGCTGCAGGTCAACAGTGATGGTGTGCAATAAGGATAGGATCCCCATCACTATCTTCTGCTGGTTCATCACTTTCGACTGATTCATCAGTAATAAACAGTTGTTTTTTAACATCAACCAAACTATTGTAGCATTTTGCCATGTTGAATTGTGGAGGTTAGCACTGTTTTGAACCAAACCACTAGCGAAAAAACACATCTAGTCAAGCAAATGCTTACAGTTCCTAACACTTTCTAGGCGTACTAGAGGTTACTAAATGGAGCCACTAATTACATTATTCCAAAAGGCAATAGAATGCGCTGTTAGCCTGATTTGAACAAAAATGAGGGTTAGCACTTTCTTCCACTGACCACTTCAGTTCAATATATTTTTAAATATCTCAATTTTGCTTTATTCTAATCTTTTAATTGTCAAAATGGATATTTCAAAAAAACATTATGAAAAGCAGAACATCAAATAAGGAAATAGCATTATTCTTCCCTTTTACTTTCTCACTATACTATAGTATAGAGAAAGTATAGTGATCGCAAAAAAAATTGATGTTGAGATTTTTGTGGAAATATCCGTTTTGGGACCCCCTGAGTCCAAAAAAGTGGTTTTTACAAAATGTCTGGCTGTATGTATGTCTGTATGTCTGTCTGTATGTCTGTATGTATGTCTGTATGTAGACAAAGCTAGAGAGAAAACTATTCGATCGATTTCAACTAAATTTGCACCAGACATGTCCAGTACGCCTGTATAGATGCACGAAAAAGGGTTTTGAACAATTTTGAAAAACAACCCCCTTTTTGGCCAAAAAACCCCCAAAAAATCAGTTATTATTTTTTTATAAAAAACCGGCTGTAACGATTTTGATAAAATTTGGCTAATTTGTAGCCTTTAATGTGCCCTACCATATACAAAAACCCGCATCTTTCTAAAAATTATTGTTTAGCTAAAAATAATAATAATAACAGATTTTTGGGGGTTTTTTGGCCATAAAGGGGGTTGTTTTTCAAAATTTTTCAAAACCTTTTTACATGCATCTATAAAGACCTAATTGACGTGTTTGGTGCAAATTTTATCGAAACCGATCGTATAGTTTTCTCTCTAGCTAAAAATAATAACATTTATTAGTTAATCGCCTACTTTAATAAAAGTATACAAAGCTAGAGAGAAAACTATTCTATCGATTTCAACCAAATTTGCACCAGACATGTCCAGTACCCCTGTATAGATGCACGAAAAAGGGTTTTGAACAATTTTGAAAAACAACCCCCTTTTTGGCCAAAAAACCCCCAAAAAATCAGTTATTATTTTTTTATTAAAAAACGGCTCTAACGATTTTGACAAAGTTTGGCTTATTTGTAGCCTTTAATGTGCCCTACCATATACAGAAACCCGCATCTTTCTAAAAATTCTCGTTTAGCTAATAATAATAATAATAATAACTGTTTTTGGGGTTTTTTTGGCCATAAAGCGGGTTGTTTAAAAAAAAATTTCAAAACCATTTTACGTGCACCTATGAAGACCTAATTGACGTGTCTGGTGCAAATTTTTTCGAAATCGATCGAATAGTTTTCTCTCTAGGTAATAATAATAATAATATTTATTAGTTAATCTCCAACTTTAATAAAAAAACTCTCCTATCCCACCCTACAAGTCACAGTGAATCTGTTTAGTAATTTAAATGTATTTGTGAGAAAGTATGTGCCAGTTCCTGGTACCGTTTATTGTACATGTGCTCCCTTGAAAAATAGATTTCATAATCCTCTAAACCGGGCCAAGTCACTCTCCAATATTATAAAATTAAACTTTATATAGAAAACGCACACGAGTGGCACAATACTCCTGTGTTTAAATAAAGAAAATAAATTATTATTCAGATAAAGTGATTGAGATTTGTGTTATCCCGATACAGGCAAAAGTGGTTGATTTGGAGGGTAATGTTGTTCCTGTAGGAGTTCCGGGAGAGCTGTATGTTAGAGGATACTCATTGATGAAGGAATACTGGGCTGACGAAGAGAAAACTAAAGAAACAATTACACCTGACGGATGGTTAAAGACTGGGTAAGATAAGGCTAAGTAGCTGGTTTAAGGACAAGGATGGAGGTTAAGGTTAACTTACAATGAGTTTTCAATAAACCTTTGATAATCCAAACTTTAATCCAACACTTAGACAGAAATTATATAGATACAGTTAATGTTTAGCGTTAACCATTTATCCAATATTATTTTACTTCTATTCTCGAAAAAGGGTTCTTATGATTTTGAGGAAATTTATTTTATATTATGTTTTTATTTATGAGCAGTGGTTTCATGGTGCCAGAATGCACCGGCACTGATTTTGAAAGATTTTTATTTTATTTACACACGTAGTAATTTATCTGCCAACATAAGTACTAATTTGAGCAATAGATACCAGGTGCATCCAGGAATATGTAAAATAGCTTTTATAAAACGATTTTTCAGTACAGTAATCAAAATGTGCCAGGGGCTAGAGCATAGTAAGTAAACTATCGTTCTCTAGCTGCCAAAGCAATAGTGTATAATTCCTATAAGTCAATGTCTACATGAGTTGTATGTGTTTGTCATGAACTATAGAGTTTTCATTGTTGTTTTAGTTCGTGCAAATCTGTAGTTCTCGATTTTAATTTCCTTCTGTTCATTTGAATTGGTTTTAATCGAGTTTATTTTATAGTTTAGTTTGTGTTCAGACGTTCCCATTTGACTTATTGATCAAACATATCCCCAGTGTCATGTTCATTAAACATCATGGCCCAAATATGAAAGACTAGAACTTGAAACCTTTCATCAAAACCTGGTTGGGAACATCTAGGCGAAACCTAGATTGGAAGGGAAAATCCCTATATTGATTTCTTATAAATTCTTTGTTCTGTCAATTTTTGGTACTGTAAAAAACTTAAACCATTTTTGTCTAACCTGCTTTTCATTTTATTTCAATAGTTTTTGACCTCGGCATGTGCTTCCCGAAACGACAAAAAATGTATCAGTATGGATTTTGAAATTAATAGTTAAAGCTAGTTTTTTTTTCAATAAAGCCACATCAAACATAGACTGATTTGTGATTTGCACACTTTAAGAAACTGTTCTGGTTTAGAGAAATTAGTGCAGATGTAGTCTGAATATATTTATGTTTAGGGTAGTGAAATGAGTAGATAAAAATGACTAAAATTGGTGCAAGAAAATTTTAAAATTAATAATTTGGAACATATATTTCCAAAAACTGTTCCCCTGGAATGGTATTCTATACCCCCTCCTGGAGTTTCAGTAGTACTAAATTCTAAGCCACAACTGTTTATCAACAGGAATCAATAAAAGAATAAATTTTGCTGAAGTTCTCAACTTTTTGACATTTTTTAAAGGTTATAATGGGGAATACATTAGTGTTTCCACGAATAGCCCCAGGAGTGTTGCACTTGAAAATACCAGAGTAAAAAAATAAAATTTTATTGAACAACTGCAAGAGTGCTACAATGTAGAAATACCTCAAGCAATTTGGTTCAACTTAAATTGTTGGTAGTATTTTCAATTGTACTTTCAATATTATTATTATTTTCTAAAAGGAAGGAACCCAGTAAGTCCATTGGCAAACAATGATTAACTTCATGAATGACTAACCGGTCAAACGATCACTTCACTCCTAAATCTGTATGCAGAAGTGGTTTGTAAATATGGGAATATGGGGGGGGGGGGTAAAAAGGATCACCCCCCCCCCAAAGGGAAAAAACAAATTAATAGTCATTGCAGTAAATGAATAACAACGTTAAAGTACCTTTAACTCTATAGACTCATTTTCAGAATAACCTATATAATAACATAAAATAAACTAACTCCCTGTAATCTACCTAAATTAAACTATTCACTAAACATTTTTATAATCAACACTATAATATAAATGAAGGGTTTATAGCACTTCGAGGGTTAAATATACAAAGGTCAGTGGTATATATTCATTTTAAATGTCTTCTCTAAAATATGTACACAATGTATTTAATATTTTAGGATTATTAGTAATTAACTTACACGTCATAACACTCACTACACTTCTATAATAATATTATAAAGAGGTAAAAAAATTTTTTTGTTTGTAAGTAGGGACTACTCTGTATTTTTTTTCTCTGGAACTACTGAATTGATTGAAAAAATAGTTTTACTAGTAAGAAGCTACACTATCCCTGAGTAACATAGAGTATAATTCATTTTGATAAAAACATTTTTTATTTCAATATTTGTTAATTTAGTCAGAAAACAATTCTTAGGTAAGGCCTAGACTGATGAACTTGGTATGTATTTACATTTATTACAATAGCAATCAATTCAATAAAATAACAGATACAACAGCTGTTTGCTCTAATATTTCCATTAACAGCTGATTTCAAACTTTGAAGCAATTATTTGTATTTAAAACTTTTAGGTTAGGTTTTTATTAAAGTGTAGTCCTGAGCCTTGCTAGTTCTTTTAACCTTTATTATAACTGCTGTTATAAAATAATTTGATTTAAACATTTAACATTATTTACCATCTTAGCTTTGGGGTTATTATTAATCCTGCACTTTTATTATGAAGAAAACATAACATGATTATGTGAATTGAAGGTTCCAATGGGGTTGGCGTGCAGAGCATGCAGGAGTTTCCCCTAGTACACTATAAAGTATTTTAATTGGTCAGCAAAATTAAAGTAATATATAACTTTATAAAGACTGGTTTTCAATCTTGTGTACAAATATTTAACTATCATACTCCTTTCCTTTACTTACAAACTTATTTTATACAAGATGTTGCTACTCTATAACCTAAACAACAAACTGTTTAGTGTTTATGTCAGTAAAATCTAATATCTATCACAAAACATTTATGATATTTTAGTTTAAAACTAGCACTAGTAGGCTCTCATAGGTAATTTTTTCAAATTTTTACAATGGGTATTCTATAACCACAGACCTCCCTGTAGAGTCTCCTAAAAACTAGACGACCCCCCCCAAAAAAAAAAAAAAAAAAAACTACTCTTATTTACACCACTGGTATACAATGATTGAAGTTATTTACAACTTTATAATATGGAGGAAACTTATGTTGTGGTTTGTAGTTGGTATTATATCTAAAATCACAGTAGCATGTTAACTGAAGAATGAATCATTTTCAAGCATTTTAGTCTGATGTATCATAGAAAGGGAGATTTAACCATTGTTCATTTTATAATTATTATTATTTTTGGATTAGGTGGAAGAGAGGACCCTTGAAATAACGCCTTATCTTAGCCTATGGGATGGAATTTAAACACTTTAAATTTTATATTCTAAATATAATTTGTTGCAGTGACTTGTTTACTATGCTAGAAGGTGGATATGGCCAAGTCGTCGGCAGGATAAAGGACTTAATCATAAGAGGAGGGGAGAATATTTCACCCAAAGAAGTGGAAGACTTTTTACTGTCACATCCAAACATTTTGGAAGTTCAAGTAAGTTCAACATTACCTGGGTTGAGATTTACAAAACTTTTATGAATAAATAAGTTGATGTGACTCAGGCTAATTGAGTGATTTGACTTGCAATATGGGATTTATCATTTTATCTGCTTTTTTTTATTTATTTTAAGTTACTAATCACCGGTAATACAGGCTGATGGGTTTCAGAAATAATCTAGAGGTGGTGAAAGTCAAGACAATTTTTACATTGAGAGAAAAGTGAATCAAATTAATTATTGATCACAAACACTTATTAAAGTAGTCTATTAACTTGTTTGCGAGGTTGAGAATCGAAAGGGCTCATCTTTGTGTTTTCCAAACGATGGATTTAAAACTGTGTAAAATTAAATGATTGTCTGAAATAAATGTTTGACTCGAACATCATTCTAGCTGTTTTATAAAAAATTATATAAATACTTCAAGGCTTCAATACTCAGCTAACTAGTAACAATAACCATAGCAGGAAGAAAGCATAATACATTGGTTTAGGGGAACAGTGAAAGGAGGAGATGTCTCTCAATACACAGTATTACTAGCTTGTTCACGGCGTTAACACTAGATCTGGTATATGTTGATAATCAACTTTCATACTGACTTTGTTGCTGTGGCGGTATGCGTTGATTATTGATTTTCAAAATATTGATCGCGTCATTGCGTGAATAATAGTTGAAATAATGGCCTAAGCAAACTTAGATTGATTGTAAAGCTAAAATTCCAAACTACCAGATTCTGTAATCTTTTTAACCAATGCATGCTAAAGCTGAGGTAAACAAAATTTATGTCAATTTAGACATCATTTATTATTTGTGCCGTCCCAGCTGATTTGTGTTGTGTACTAATCGTGTGTTTGTTATTTTGTTACATTATAATTAAAATGTTTTTCTATTTCTACATAATATGATTATCTTTGTTTATCTAATGCATGTACTTTATTTGTATCATTTCAAATACATTTTTGTTTGTTCAGCGCATAATACTATTTCATATAGTTTCCTAGGTTACCCCAATTTTTAGTTAGTTATTGTTACCAAACAAGATTATTTACTGTAATATTATTATAATAATAACCACTATAAATTATACATTTTTGGATTTATCATAAAATTATTTAGGAAAAATTGCTATCTCAGATTTTGTAAAGGAACTTTGGTGTTCCCTGTCGATCCATTTCAAACATTTTATAAAAATAAAAGAAAAAACAATTTTGAATAAAGCAAAAAACTTAAAATTTGTTTTCTCTATTATTTCACTTGATTCAGATTCTGAATTGTATTACAAAACCTATGATGATTATAACATGATACCTTGTTGTCGCACCGGGGATTAAATGAATTTAATTGTATCACGGCTAGAATTATTTCGGCGACAACAAGAATACAAAAAAAAAAAAAAACAGTTGAAAAATTTGGTGAAATGTTTTGGCCCTGGTAAGGACCGAATGTAGGAAAGAATATGCCTGAAGAGCGTTTTAATTGAATTGCTTAACGTCGGCTTTGAAAAGGACCGTATTATTGCCAGAATGGCTAACGTTCGAACAATTGAATTATTAAGAATCTTTGGGCTCTGATAAGGACCGCTTTGGTTCTGTGAAGAAGACCTAGTCTTTTTGGGACCTAGGAGCTTTTCTGTTCCTACTGTAGTTGAAGACGCGGGTGTGGCGTATGCGGGTGTTGCAGAGAGCTGGAGGCTTATGAGTTTAGGCTTGTGCCAAAAATAAAATGTAGGTGGTGCGCTGAGATGACCCAGTTGAAAATATTTCCTCAGAAAATCATGGTTTTAAGCCCGTCTATGTGCGAAGGATCCGGTCCGTCAGATGGACGACACAAAGGGGGAAATTTAGCCTGTGTGAATTCAGGTGCAGCCTGCGGGGGTTTATTTTCGATCTCGGTGTGCTGTCGTTTTGCCTGTGACGATTGAACACAACATCCGTACCAAAGTGTTGTGGTGAAACACAGTAGCCCTGAGCCGGAGCCCGCCCCGCTAAACCGAAGTCTAGGGTAAAACTACTATGCTTTGTGTATAGTTCCTTAAAGGGCCCTATGTGTGTGCTTGAAGAGCTTGTGATGTATGTATCGGGTGTATCGTAGCCTGGTACAAGTACCTTGCAGGACTGATGGGACTTCAGTCGTTGCGGTAACTACGGTGGAGGTTCAGACCGAGTCCTGCCTCTTTTCCGCGAACGATCTTCTTTATTTTGCTGTGTAGCGCAGATGTTGTCTCCGGTGATTGTGAAGTTGGTGTAGTAGAAAGAACAAGATTTTTATAGAATTAAATTGAATTATATTTTCCTTCTAAACAGTCTGGCGTTCGGAGCAACTTACCCACTAACTTCGGCCGCAATTCTCTTGCCTCTTCTCTCTTTCCTCGGGGTGGCACTAGTCCGGCCAATTCTCCTATCTCGCCTTGCACTAGTCCTGCCAAATGTTCGGTAACTTCAAGCTAGGTACAATCTTCAAACGGTGAAGGCTCTATTTCTCCCTAGTTCCTTGTAGGTAGTTCGCTTGATTGAATATGCTGTTCGATTGAAGAGATGATGAGTTCGCTTGGTCTCCCGCCATATATATACAGTATTCCAGCGAAAAGTAACACCTGCCCGAGCTGGTTGACGAATGCCCGGGCAGCAAAGTTTCGGAGTTCTGAAGCCACTGGAGCGATGAGTCGGGACTTAGAAAAATTACGAAGAAATAACGCGGGAGATTGTAACTTCCTCAGCGAAGTGCGATGAATGCCGAGAAAGTTTGAAGGGGAAGTTCTGGTCATTTGTGTGGTGATATATTTAGTGTTTCTTCGGCAAACGTATCTACGGTTGCCACTAAATATATAACATGACCGGGGAGCTGAATTTACTGGGGGCTTTGAAAATAATTCGACAGATGTTTTACGCGGGAGAAAGCCGAACAACTTTCCCGTAAGACGTGGTCTCATCTGCGGGGAGAAGTTATATGGTAGAAGTGAAGGATCCGTTTGCAGTGATGTCGAGGTGTCCTTGGCGGGAGAACGTGTCTACATTTCCCACACGTTCCCTTGGCGGTGGTTGCGCAACAGACCCTTATGAAATGTGTGGGAAATAAACTAGTAACTTTCTCGGAAGATGAGGTCTCACTCCCGAGCAAAGTAAACGTAGATTATAGAAGTTTTTGCCGACCGATATCGTCGTGTCCTTGACGGTCGAACATGCCTATGTTCGCCAGACAGATATTATATCGGCCAGGGACATTTTAGAGTGAAGCTCTGGGGAAGTTAAGGCGAATTTTTTCGTAAAAGGCATTTACGGAAATTAGTTGAAGAATTTGTTGTTTGGTTGTCGCATGAAGGTTGGCCCTTTTGAGGGCCAAAAAGTTTGTCGGTGATTTGATTTTTCTTTTACGTTGGTCTGTATCTACGATGCCGGGGAATCTCACGAAGAAAGTTTATTGAAAATACAAGTAGCTCCGCTACGACAACCTTTTTCACTTATTTTCAAATTTTTATAATTTATATAAAAATATGTTGCAAAATGGCTAAAATGGCCCTACCGTTCTAGAAAAATATAAAGACCAGATCTAGGGAGAAAAAGAACTTATTTTCCGAAATTTAAAGCAAATATTTCTGATTTGATTATAAACTTTTGCAACAAATCAAGAGTTCATTAAAACCAAGAAGGTAATCTGCTAACGACTTTCTATTCAAGGCTTGGATTTTGTATTCAAGGGTTGGTAAACTCGACGAAAAAGTGCAAAACTATGGGCACCATTAAAAAAACATGTAAAAGTTGATTAAACCAATAATTTTTGAGTGATTACATTTTGTGTTATTATTTTTGGATCATCATCTTGTACAGTTAAGGCAAATCTGATTAGAATCATTAAAAAATTAGTAAACTCAATGAAAAAATGTACATGTAAAGTACATGCAAAAATATGGGTACCATTAAAAAAACATGTAAAACTTGATTAACCCTAGAACTGGCACGGTTAAAGCTTAAATTGGCCAGCCCATTTTTAGCGTTTTGCAAGCATATTTTTAAAAATTCGCCAAAAATAGTAAATGAACCCCAATCCAAAAGTGTTCTGTACATTTTTTGTAGAAGAAACTTCAAAGAATTCAAATATGCCACCAAAAATTAGTTTATTTTGAAATTGTAAAAGTTATTAGCTCAAGAAACAAAAAATATTCAGTAACGAAAGGAAGAAGTGCAACTTTAGGCCTACATAACAAGTAGTAAACAATTTTTTGTATTTTTATCGTAAGCGTAAAAAGTTTTGTAATTTAGTTCTAAATAGAACTGTATAAAAACATTTATCAATTTCAAATTTTTTATTAAAAAAAAAAACAGTTTTTATGTTCCAAAAGTACACGACTGGTAACAAACCTAGGCCTAGATTGTAACGTCATTTACTAATATATGCTTTGCCCAAAAATGAAATATTATTATAACAAAGTGTAGAGGATAAATCAAAGAAAAGAACGGAATACTTGTATTTCCTTAGTTCACAAAAGTGTTTGAGTTATATTTATTTGAATAACAAAATGACATCAATCTAATGAAAAGCCGTTACCTTACACTCTGCCTATACGACGGGACACTTGAATAACGTGGGAACCCACGAGCTAGAGTTTCTCACTAGAACGTTCATTTCAACTGTCGTCTAGACAGACAAAAAACCGGTTATTTCTGGATTACTTTCAACCGTTACAAACTTCAGACTTTGCTGTACAAAATGGTGTAAAGAAATCTGTCAAAACATAAGGCAGTGCCTTCCCAATATCGGTTGACAAATGGGCTGTTTCATTGGTTGAGAAATGGTCCAATCACAAGGGTTTACAGTAATTCTTGGAAAAAATACTAGTTTTATAGTGACATCTGATTGGAAGACACCAACAGAAAGATAAAATCTTGACGAATCCAATGGTATCGTTATAATTGCCAAAGAAACATTATTGTAGATGGTCTTAAACGTTGAAGAAGTGGGAAATAACAGTACAATTGTATGCACATTCGTGCATAGAAAGAGCTGTAGACCGATGTGCATATTTTAAAACGATGATTACGTATGTAAATATATGTTTTACAAAAAAGTTGTAAATACAAAAATTAAAGTTTAATTCATTTTCTTTCCAATGGTGCCTGTTTTATTACGATTGGATAATTCTAAGTGAATTAATTAATCGAAAATGCAAATGTATGCAAATTCTCGCTAATTGTCGAAATAACTGCATCTTGTGCCTGAGAGAACGTCACTTTGGGCAGTCTGCCACTGGGAGGGTTAAACCAATAGATTTTGAGTGATTACATTTGTGTTATTATTTTTGGATTATCATCTTATATAACGACTACAATCAACTATTATAGTTCAAATCTATAAAATTGTATATTATACTTCAGGTGTATGGGGTCAAAGATGAAAGGATGGGAGAAGAAGTTGGTTGTAGTATACGGTTGAAAGGAACTGAAACCTTAACTGATAAGCAAGTAAAGGAATTCTGTAAAGGAAATGTAAGTAAAAATCTGAATGTTTATTATAGCCAAGGTACTGTTTTATGTGTAGATACCTGTTTTGCACTAATGGTACGTCATATTAATTTGGTGCAACAAGTTTCACAGTTACTGATGACAACAGCCTGAAGTAGGCTGATATTCTCAATACTAAAAAATGAGAAGAATACAATTTGACATTGACAGAGTGTGACCTTCATGAAAATAATTATTCATCGATTATTTTAAATTTTTTTCGAGAATGTAATAACTAATTAAAACTCTAAATTCTATACAAAAAGAAAAATCTGTAGTTCTTTTGGTTTCATTTTACATAGTTTTAGATTCAACAAAGTTTATGTATAAAAAATGTTGAGCTTTAAAACCTATTAATTTCATACCACTTCAACCTATATCGATATTTAAAATGTTTGGGTATAGGCTTTTAAACTCCCTGAAATTCTACATCATTTAAATGTTGGGAAACTTGTTGGAAAGTACCCAATTTGGAAACTAAGGTAAAGAGCACACACACAATATTTTGTTTGAACTATTACATCATTAGAAATGTGTGGTAAAATTTTTAGTTCTGAGTAAAACGGTTTAGTTGTAGTATATACAAAAACAAAAATTTGTACGAAAAGATTAGACATCTTAAAAAGGGATCAATGAAGTCAAAACATAATTTTTTTTAAACTTTTACTTTAAAAAATGGCGTAACTCATGACCTATGATTATAGTTGACATTTCTTTAAAATGTCCACACACGCTTCCAAAATATAATTTTGGGGGTCTGAAGTAGTTTTTGTTTGTTTGTATTGTTTGTTGTTCTACAGATATTACAGTGTTGGTAGAGAGGCGTGAGGCAAGTGTAACTGTTTGGGACTTAACTCCCTTAATTTTTCCTACCTGTGCGAGACTTGCTCAAAGTTAAATTTGTTGAACTATCTCTTCCTTTGCATGTCAGTCTAAAGAGCTTATTGTGCTCTCACATAAAGGATGATGAAACCTTTCCTAGTCTTCTTTCTCAAGGTCCACAAGTTCTGTTAACCTAAGGATTCTTTTGACAAGGTTGTCCTGGAGGATGGTTTGTCCTTTGTTCACTTTACAAAGGTTTGTTGGCTCACCTGTTAGCCTAAATAAATTAGATGCTCTGCAGTTTCCTCATGCAGGCCACATTTCCAGCATAATATATCCCATTTTTTTATAGTGTTTCCTGCTTAGATGGCCATGACCGGGTGTCTATGCTCAGCATATGAATGTCGGATGAAATCTGCCTATATTCACCAAGAAGAGAGAGTTTATTCCTAAGATTTAGGATATTCCACCACCTCCTTCCTTGCAAATCACTAATAGCCTGCATCACTGTCGTCTTTGTTGTACTACGGAACAGTTGAGGTCATTTTAATGTTGTAGCTTTTGCCCCCATCCCACACTCTGTACACTCATTCACACTTGTTCCAGTTATGATGCATTCCCAAACTAGCTTCAACCTGGACTGATGCGAGATTACAGATTTAAAGCTGCCTTAGTATATGCGTATACACCGATTTATTTATTTATAAGATATTCTTTGACACATTCAAATAAAGCAGTAACTCCTGTTTGGAAAACTGTAGGATGGTTCCTCATTGACAGGACACATTCCTGCTGCTGTACCACCTTATTTTCTTAAATATTTTTTTCATACATTTTTTGTTTCAATGTAATATGTGACATGTGATTAATTAGATATTTTATACAAATAAAAGGTACCAACAATAAAGCATACATATACACAAAATCACACATAAATTTACATACAATTTTGATAAAAACTACAGTTAATTCAAATATTTTAAAACAAATAAACCCTTCCCGACACCTGCAGATTGGGCTCAGATACCTCTGGAAAGAGAAACGCCCAAAATATTATATACATACAGAACTAAAAAGATGCATTTTTTTGCTCTATGTCTGTATACCAGTCAATAATGAAGTCTTGGTGGCTTGACCAAGGTAGCGAAAGCAAGGTGAAATCCAGCAGTCAGGCTTAAACTTGCAGAACTGTGTTGTAAGTTCTTACTGAAACCAATGGACAACCACCAAACCAAGCCATTTCCTTAGACAAGATGTAAAAATTAATAGTAAATTAATATGGTAAACTAGTTTACACTAATCTATAGACTAGAACTATAGAAATTAATAAAAATAAGAGTTTACTAGGCTAGACATGAACTCCCTTGCTAATCCACACATATATTTTATATGTTTATTAGTATGACTAGGCCTAGTCATAAACATTAACCAAACTAAAAATTGTACATAAAAATGATTTGGAAGTATGAAATTAGCTGATTATTGGAACAACAAAGTCAATAACCGGAACTATGTATTTTAAATGGTCAAGTAGCATTTTTTAAAACTATATGACTACAATTTCTTTTATAAATTTCTGTATTTTCCCTACCACTATTGACCGTCAAATCTGAAGGCTTGGTTTGAGAAGGCTCAGTCTTCTCTCTACCCCAGTTACATCTAACTACCTCAGAACGTTCATGGTGCATAATACATTGTCTGTTCTTCCCTTTCTGCTGTTTGATTTCATCATAGAGTCTATTTTTAATATAAATTATCATTTCTGATGAACCAAGGTGCATCTACTATACCTCTAAGCACCTTTTAACCTGGATTGTGTTTATATTTAACTTATTAGTACAGCCCCCGTAGTTGTATCCCATAGGTCAGCGGTTCTCAAACTTTTACTTCGAGCACCCCTGCATAATCCAGCTGTATGCCGGGCCCCCCTACATGAAAGCTTACTACAAATTTTAAGGGAGTCGCATTTGACATTTTACAGTCAACTTTTATTTAGTTAAGTTTTGCACATTCTATGCATACTTTATTGGGGCAATAGGTTTAATCGTAACTAAACAAATTCTGTACAAATTACAAACAATTACAATTTATTTAGGTGTTTTAGCTACTATAGTACATAATTGTTATTTGTAACTCAAAGCAATAATAATAAAAAAATAGCTTCAGTGTGAAGGATGTGCTTGTTTTTTTCTGCGTATAGTTTCTTGAAACGCTTTGTCAGTTCTGATAACGCTACTCTGAGTTTCTTGGTCACATCAAGTCTTGATCGATATTTACTCTTCATGGCAGCTTGAGCAGAAAACCCAGTTTCACAAGAATAAGTGGTGGCGAATTGAGTGAGTATTTTCAATGCCATTTCACTCAAAATTGGGTGTTCCTTTTGTACACCAATCCAGAAGGATGTGAGAGAAGATTCTTTAAACTTCATTTCAAGCCCAGTGTCACCTTGTAGGTCAATGAGATTTTCTTTTTCCATCATGTTGTTTGAGCACTCATCGACTGATGGTTTGAACGGGTTTTGAATCCATGCCAAACCATCCAAGCTCTCATCAAAATATTTTTCAAAACGAGATTTGAGGATTTCTAAGTCTTTAAGACAGCATTTCTTTGCATTGGTTGGAATAGTTTTAAGATCCATTTCTTCAATCATAATTTTAAGATTAGGAAATAGCTCCAAATTGACACTTTTCAGACCGCCCTCGTATAAACTTAGCTTCATTACAAAGGTTTTCACCTTTTCAGTCCATTGCAGAAGGTTTGCATTTTTTTTTCTGTAAAGACTCGTTCAGTACATTTATTTTCTCAAAAATATTTGCCATGTACGCTAATCGTAGCAAAAAATCTTAGTCAATGAAAAACATTGAGTTTTAGTGGTTTTCGTCAAGCAAAAGTGCGAGGACTTCATGTCTAAGCTCAAATATTCTGGTCAAAGCCTTTCACCTCGATAGCCAGCGAGCTTTAGTGTGAAACAGTAAAGCTGTGTGTTCTGAGCCCATATCTTCACAGAGAATTTTAAAAACTCGAGACTTTAAAGGCTGCCCTTTAATGAGATTGACTATTTTAACGACCACATGTAAAACTTCATCAAGTTTCGGGGTCATACCTTTTGCTGCTAAAGCCTCTCTATGAACTATGCAGTGTATCCATCTAGCTTCCGAAGCTAACATAACATATTAAATGTGCGTCTCTATGAAGATCGGTAGCTTCAACAACTTGTATAACAAAATATTAAATGTTCACCTTTTCCATCAATTGCACATGAAGATCTTCCGAAATATCAACTATACGTCTTGATACCGTATCATTTGACATTTCTATGGCCTTCAACTGTTGAGCCATGGGTTCTCCAAACATAGTTGAAACCATATCCATTGCTGCTGGTAATATCAGGTCTTCTCCAATAGTGTGCGTTTTTTTCTTCTGAGCAATTCTGTGAGAAACCTGATAAGATGTCAACAAAGCCTTTGAAGGTGCACTTGTAATGTTGAAAAAAGCATTTTTTGTAGATTTAACACTATTAAGTTTTCGTTCAACTCTCTAGGTTTGTTTGCGATATTTCCATGTTTAGTGTCAAGATGTCTTTTCAGTTTGTTAGGTGTCATGCTGTCAGAGGCTAGACACATTACACAATGGGGCCGTTCTTGGCCATTTATGATTGTTTTTGTAAAACCTAGTGATAAATAACTGTCGTCATACTTGTACAATTTGGCTTGGTTTGGTCCACTTGGATGGAGAAGGAGTGGTTACACTTGCTGTGTCGCCGGGATCCTTATTTTGACCTTAACTGTCACTGACGCCACTACTCTTACCTGCCTTCACGGATGCGTCTCCACTTCCACCACTTGTTACAAGAAATCTTTTCATTTCGATAAGTTATTGATATCTAGCCATCAACAAATAAAGTTAGCTTGTAAATATATATACTTGAACTCAACCAAAAACGTATGTATGAAAATAACCACAAATCATGGAGAACTGCTATGTTACTTGGAGCTGAGCTAAGTGCAGTAGACGCGACGCGTTGGCGGTAGGGGTAGGAGTGGTGGGGGTTTCGGGAAAGTCTGGGGGCGATCGGTCACGATCGTACATCGCGGAATTGTGAAACCACAAACCACAACAACCAGGCATGCTAGGTGCTATTTACCGCGAGAGTCATCTCCCGCGCTGTACTGAAAACATGTTGGTGTACACGCACATTATTTTACTGCCGATAAACTAAAAAAAAAAAAAAATATATTCGGCACTCTTACGACGTTGACTAAAAGTATACATTTGTTGTAATTTAAAAAAATAAAAAGTTTGCTTTATTATTTTGTAAGTAAATCTAATTAATTTTTCAACCAAGCTTTGGGCCCTCCCCTGAGCCTTCATTGCGCCCCCCTTGGGGTTCGCGCCCCACACTTTGAGAACCGCTGCCATAGGTCCACACTGGTCTTAGGACCAGCTTATATATTAACAGTTTATATTATTTCATGATAGGTGTAATCTTTGTAAGATTTTCTCTTGTTTTGATCCTGATTGTGCTGAGTGCATATTTACCTAGATTTTAAATTTTTTGTACTTGTGTCAATTATTGTACATTTGTTTCTATCTTTCTTTACTAGTTCTGTTTGTCAAAAACCAATACTGAATATAATAATAAAATTATTAATTAATATAATAATACATAGTCAGTAAATACACTGTTTTCACTTAATTTTTTTATTTTCATTAATTTATTAGTTAATAATTATTATGAATGTAGAATTTATTACTGATAGTTTGCACGGTTAAATTATGGTTTCTAATTTTTGCAGATGGCTCACTATAAAATTCCAAAGTACATTGAATTTGTGTCTGATTACCCGAAAACCGTTTCTGGAAAAATACAAAAATATAAACTACGGGAAATGATGGAGGAAAAGTTAAAAAGTGAAGCTCAGATGAAATCGCCATGGATTATGTAGTGTGTATGTGTCAATGTACAATATTTGTGTTCAATTCCCTAATTTAGCGGGGATATATTTAGTTATCACAATAAGCAATGTGAATAATGGTGAGAGGGCTCTCTTGAGTGGGCTCTCCAAACGAAGGTGAGTGTCGGCTCGGGTAGCGAGTAGGCTCTCGAAAATCATGTGAATAAAGATTTGGAGAAAACTAGCGAGTGCCCACTCGCTTAGTCAATTGTTTGCGAGTGGGCTCTCGCTGTTCATGAACAAGTAGCAACTTGAAAAACCCAGGCCAGGAAGCGTCAACACTGGTAAACTCATCATACGCATTGCAAGTCGCCTGCACATTTATACTCGCAAATCGTTTCCTGTTTATGTATTCGTCTCCGTGTAGGGTCGGTTTTACCACAGGAATATGTGTACAGTCTATGGCGCCTATAGCTGAAGGAAAATTATATTTTTCCCGCCATTTTCCCATGTCTACTTCCATTTCATCATCGTTGGAGGGAAATTTTATCCAAACATTGCTCTTCCTAACAATAGCATTCATAACATTTTGGATAGTTTTTGTTGCCATTGTCCTGTGACACCCTATGTCCTCGCCCATGCCTGCTTGGAATCCAGGATCACCAACATACCTTAGGAAAGTCTTCATTTTTTCGAACTTACTTAAAGCCCCACCACGATTGGTCACCGTCCAAAAAGTGCTCACTCATCCATTCAACATTCTGCGAACTGAACCTGTATAAATTCTTAAACACATCTTCACTGGTTTCGCGACGGGCTACATAAATGTTGTGTCTCCTAATCGGCATAAACTCGGCCATAGCTACTCAGTCAACAAGGGCGAGTGTCCTACTGATGAGACTCGCAAATCTTAGAAAGGGCACTCAGGCAGCTGAGTGTACACTCGGTATTATTCACCTGATAACTGGAGAGCCCACTCGCAGGTCAATAGTTTACTCGAGGGTGTGAGAGCCCTCTCGTCGTTGGAGCCGAGTCTGTTCTTATTATTCACCTGAACCTGAGTGGCCACTCGGAAAAAACGATAATTAAGTGCCCACTCACGATTATTCACATCACTTAATGTCACTGAAGGGAAGAATCAGTTTAATCCTTGGATAACAGCTGTTGTGATTTCTACCAACTCTGATTTATATTTGAATATTGTTGAATATGGAATATACGTACCAGTGCATAACAAACTCTTAAAAATACGAAAGCTTGCATACAAACTTAACTTACATTTCAATTACAATCCCACAGTATATCGGGTGTTTCAAAATGAATATCGGGGTTTTAAGGCTGCCAAATAAAGTTCTATGGTTTAACTTCTTCCGATTGAGGAAAGAGCAAAGAAACACCAGTTACCGTTGATTCATCAAAACAAAAAAGACCATAAACTTTCCCCAGGATGTGGCCCAACAAATATTCAATTTAGGGGGTCCTGTTACAACTGTACCATCTCGTGGGGATTTGCTGATCCCCAGATAGGCATGTTATGAGAGTTCATAAGTTCACTTAGGTGAAATGTAGATTCATCACTAAAGGTGACACAATCTAGAAAATCATTGTTTGCAAAAGTTGGCATGCATACCGTAGTCTAAATGCTTAACGACATAGTTGTAAGCGACTTTTTAAAACTCTCCACACAGGGGACACTGGAATTGTTAATTCACGACTAGCCTTTCGAACTGATTTCTTGGGGCTACGTGTGAAAGCTTCTCTCACTCGTTCAACATGTTCTTCAGTCTTGGTTGTCCCGTACTCTTTCCTTTGCAAGGGTCTTCAAACTGATGGTACCATCTATGGATGTTATTATCACTTGGAGAGTAACATTTGAACTTAATATGGAGTTGAACATTGAACATAACTACAGTTTCAGTCCTTGCAAACTATAAAACACAAATATCATTCTGTTAACTAGTTGCCATCTTTGTTACCAATGCTTTCTAGCGGAAGACAGAGGAAACAGTGAATACACAAGC
>JAGFPH010003352.1:140323-154784 GCA_018207615.1 Philaenus spumarius | reverse complement strand
TTAAACGAAGCACAGCTGATGCAAATGTTTTCAATGCCATTACAATATTCATCTGTTTTCTTTTAAACTGTATTTTATTAGAGACTAGCTGACCCGTACGGCGTTGCCCGTGGTTGTTGGTATTTTCAGTCTTTTTGACGTAATTGTAATTCTTTTTAAGTGTTCCTTGAATACCTGTGCGTATCCTACTGTGGTCATGTAAAAAGTCTACGCTATTTAGGGAAGCACTGAAAATTGTAATCCTGTAAACTACTATCTAACATGAAAAAGCTTTAAATTATCGTTTTAATTTATAGTTTTTACTAAGTTTGAATTTCATTTAATTTCATTGACAATGTTGCGAGCACCTACGGCCTTAGAGGAACCTACGTAACAAATTTCATTTCAATTCGTTCTTATAGGGATTTTTAGTAACTTTGACCCCCCTCTCAAAACCACCCTAAAATTTCGAATTTCTTTTAACCCTTTCTTAGCGATGGTTTAAATTAGCTGGGGGTCGTAGAAAAGATATTTGAATCACTTTGTAACATCCGCGTTAATTTAGGATGTAACAAACTGGTTCAAATAGAGTTTGTAACTTTAGATGTATAGGCCTAATTAGTATACGATATATATTGTTTAGTATTTAAATATACAATATACAGTATATATCAAAATAAAGCTACGAATGTGATATTTTAATGGCATTTAGTTTAATTCAGATGGTTTGTTTAGTTTTCAATAAAATATGTTTAAACTCGTGTATGTTTATGATTATGCATGGTGTAAAATAATTTGTTTGTTATTATTATTATTATTGATAGCGAAAATATGTTTTTAAAAGTATTAAAAACTTCATAGTTATGATATATTTTATATAAACAATATTTTAAGCAGCATATCTCTAAGTAGGCCTATATAGATAACCAATGTTAACTTAATAACTTAATAACCAATGTTTGAGTTGAATTATAATTCTGTAAGCATTTTTATTTGTGTTTGTTTATAGTTTTTCAATCTAACCTTAAAAAGCTGTTGGTTTTGAAGAGTATTAAAGTGATTATAAATTTGCTAAGTAATGTTGCTATGGTAATACATGTAAACAAACATTAGCTTTTTATACGAACAACTGTTTTTGTGAGCAATGGTTTTGAGTTCATACAATAAATGCTGTTCAGTTTCTTTCAAATATGAAACTTTTTCGAGAAACTTTTCAAACTTTTCTTTACGTATAAACCTTCTATGAACTACTACAAACATTTTAAGACCAAAAATAGCCAAATCGGTCTAGCCGTTCTCGAGTTTTAGCGAGACTAACGAACAGCAATTCATATACTGTAATTATATAGATAACCCTAATGTTGTATCTATTTATAGTTACCATGGCAACGAATACTTCTGCTAAATAAACATACCCTTTATTTAGTTGTTTAATGTTATAGGCCTAACCTAAACGATGTTCACGGAAATTTGCAATAATAGTTATTGACGTGAGCGAACTAGGCCCTAGGCCTAAATCGATATTGAAATATTAAACTTTAATTTATTCCTGACTTATTTCTGAGGCATAGCGTTGAGATTATGGTTAATCCTTTAAACTGTATTTTTATTACAGGTAAGCCTACTGTTGTATATACCCTTTATTTAGTTGTTTAATGTTATAGGCCTAACCTCAAAACTCAATAATCCAATATTTATTATTGAAATCATAGCCCTGCTTATAATCGAGCTTTAGCTTGGTCTCCTGGTACTGAGAAATAAAGAGAAAGAAAATAGGCTTTCATTACGGTTAATTTTATCTGTTTTCAGGTTACTACAGTATTTAAGTAAAACCCACAATGGACGTGCGCAGTTCGTCGCAGCATAGTTGGACTAGAAATGCATTGGTGTACGTCATAATGATCCGTAGGGTTGAAACAAAATGTATTTTCATTTGCAAAAGTTATTGGCAGAAGGGTTGAAACTGAAAGTGTCATTAAGTGAACGATACCCTCAACAGCCGGTGTCCTGACACCCTTAAATCACCCACCACGTGCCGCCAATGGTAAGATTTTCTTGTATTCGATAAGTGAGCCTCGATTTTGTAATATCGATTTATTTGGTGCTATTCCGTTGCAGTCAAGAGGAGGAAATAAAGAGTGAAAACGTGCGTTTGACAAACAGCACTATGCCTGACTATGTTTAGTGTCTTCACAACCTATGATATTTATATTTGTACTTTCGTGAAGACTACAGCTTTCAATTATTGTTGTCTGTTATTATTTTTAAATGTTACTCTATTGTTAGTAATAAATTAGTTATTAAGGACAAAATATCTTTGTTTTTTTCAATGCTGGACGAAATTATGAAATATGTGATGTAGTTTAGTAACCACCGAGTTACAAGAAACAAAAAAAACCAAGTCTATACTTAAAAGTTTTTCAGGATATTTTGATAAAATCTGATAAATTTTGTAATAATTTTAAAACCTATCAGAATGCTAAACACTGTCTGGTCTAGGCTAGACTTGGCGTTCTTGACAACTACCAAGTAATGGTGTTTTTAACGATAACTTGCTTTTAGTGTTTAAACTACAGAAATTTTTATATTTATAATGTAAAATGGCAGATTGGAAAAGACGCGTTTTTGGGAACTTTATTTTTTTAATAGACTTTAGACAAAGGTTTTTAAACGTTTTCATTATTTCGTTATATCATTGTATTTGGATAACCTAATAGAACTCCGATCCAATGCAATATTTTGTTCCACTGGAAATTCGACGATAGTGGGGAAACGATGGAAGCTGTGTGAAACAAAAATGCTACCAATGATTTCTCCGTAGCGCTATTTCGGGGCGCGATCATGCACTATTTTAGCGACAACCTTTTTCTCGGCACACAGACCCCGTATGCATGCATGATCTATTTTATTATTCATGATCTATGGTTATACACACCCCGCTCCAAAATTTGGCGCCCTGTTTCAAAAACATTCTGTATATGTTCATTTATTTCAAAACGAAATTTTTAATTTCGTAATTAGGGGTTTTTTTAAAGGAAATTAATTTGTTACAGTTACCTTTTGTTTAGTTGGTGAAGTGTCAAAGAGTTTAATTTGATTTAGTGTGGTATTTTTGTATTTACAAAATAATTTTGCGCTCACAAAAAAATTCAATTTTTGTTTTAAAAATTTAGGGACGGAAATAATAACATATGACCTACTAATGTAAAGTATTATTATTTTGTCTAAATACAACCACTTTCATGTCCCATCTTTATATATAATTATTCTGTATACGTGTGCCACTAAACTCCTCCTAAACGGCTAGACCAATTTTGATGAAATGTTGTGCGTTTGAGTGGGTCCGCGGATGATTAAATTCACAATTGGAAGGGGTTGAAATGAGCTTGCTCCCCCAATACAATAAATATAAATTAAACTAACTTCCTGCGAGCTATAAAGCTAAAATTATGTAATATATAATATTATGTTTAAGGAATATACAAAACTATTGCAATTTGATTTCTTAAGTCAAAGGTATGAAATTTAATAACTATCCTTAAAATTTAAAAATATTCCACTTACTTTTTCTATATTCTCAAAAACTACTCGACTAATTTTACTAAATTTTCACAATTTACTCATATTAGTACCAGGTTTTTTTTAGAGAATATCGTTACTACAAACAAAAAGATTTAAATGTGGTTGCTACCCCCTATACAACAAAAATGAATTACACTAAATTCCTACAAACTATAAATCTAAAATTATTTAATATTATTCTTAATTGATATAAAAAACATTTGCAATTCGATTGCTTAAGTCAAAATGATGTAATGGGATAACCACCCTTAAAATTAAATCAATAGTGAAGCATTCCCAGGCCCTAGTATTCTATATATTTTACTTGTCCTTTTAGGTTACAAATATACTTTCTAATATTATAATTAAAGAAATTATGAATAATTGTTTGAAAAATTACATGCATAACTATTAAAAAGTAATATGTACGGCTATCTTACAAAGTTTTTTTACAGGTTGTTATTACTGAGTTTACCTATTATATGTTCAGCAATTGCTTGCCAAATTATATTTTCTTCAATCAGGTCTCAGAACATTAAGAGACACATAACCTTAAAAAAAATAAGTAACACTGAAGATGTTTAAAATTAGTCAGGTAACAACGTCCGAGCAAGAACGTGTGTTGATTTATTGAAGTTAAAGTTGGCCAGACTGGAACAGGGCTCTAATTACCAAGTTTGTGGTTTCCTTGTTAGTTAAATTTAGTTTTGTTAAGTTGTAACACTGCAAAGTTTCGCTCGACAATAAAATACTACTAAGCCAGTAATAATGTTGCTATGAGAACCGTGAAGTTATACTTTACAGTCATATTATTATATGGCCTACTAAAATATTTTGAAATTTAATTAACTTTATTAGTTTTCTCCAAAATATTGCATATTTCTTTTCAAACATGTGACTATTTGTGAATATTAGTGACTATTTGTACCTAAACGTATTTTGTGTAAACGTTGTTTCGTAAATTTTTTTAACTCGTGTTTAATGTATTAATTAATTGACCGAGCGAAACGAAGTCTCCGTTTTAACTCGACCGTTCGGCATTTCGTCTGTGTGTCTGTCTCACGATTACGGCCAAACGCCTTGACCGATTTTGATGATTTTTGCATGAATGTTCCTTATTCCTAGGCCGAGCCATGTATATATAAGGTTATTTTCCATTTTTCATTTTTAACCCCTTAAATAAAATAAAAATGGCGGCCGCACCGTTTCTCTCAGTGTAAGCTTTTTTCCAAAGCCAGTTTGTGGCTTAACCGTAAGTCGAATTTAAAAACTAATGACATTTTGCGGTTAGAAAATTTGATTTTTAACAAAATTGTATTCTTGATTTTTTCCATATCTCTAACGGTAGGCTCACAAAATGGCCGTAAACTTAACTTCAAATTTATTAAAAATCGTCCAATTTTTGTGTTTCAACCATGTTTTTATACGTTTATTCTAAACCAATTCAAAAGTGTTCCATAGCTTTTTTGTAGATAAAGGTTCAAAGAATTCATACATATATGCCAGTAAAAACTGATTGAAGTAAAATTAACAAAGTTATTAGCTCAAGAAACAAGCATGTTCAGTAACGAAAGGAAAGTTCAACTTTAGACCTACATAAAAAGTAGTAAAAATTATTGTAATTTTTTTCATAAATGTAAAAAGGTTTCTCAATTTCAAATTTCTTATTTTGAAAACACCAGTTTTTATGTTCCTACTACAAGACTGCTAACAAAACTAGGCCTGTTTTGAATAATAATTTGCCCAAAAATGACATATAATAATAAGAAAATGTAGAGGATAAGAAAGTGTAGAGAATAAATCAAAGAATTAAACTGAATACTTATTATCATTGTAAATTTCATAAAAGTATTTGAATTAGCTTTTCTTGAATTAAAAAATGAGATGAAACAAATGAAACCTCTCGGCGATGAAGGATATACAAAAAATGACCGTTGAACACCGTGAGAAGTGTTGGTACATGGGTTGAGAATAAAGTTGAGATCACTATCACGACGTTTTATCATCGTTTGTTTTCATTATTTCTATTATTGGAATATGACATGTGATATGGAAGTTATTGAACTGTAAATACATTGTTAAGTTTTAGTTATTTAAGTATGTAAATATTTAATTCTATGTTGTCCCTCTATAAAGTGATATTTTTAGCTATCTTACGCATTATTAACCTAAATAAAACACAATGCCTTCTAAAAGAAAATCTTTAGCAGTTTAAGCTCAAGGAAAGAAAAAAAAACGAGAACTAGAAATCCCGGAATCGCGGGAATTGCAAAATAATGTTTCACTGGCTAAACCTTGTGCTTACTTCCTTACTGGCACACTATTTTTAACCTAAGCTCAAAACCACATTTGTTAATTCAACGAGCGAGGTCTACTGTTTACAGAACTACTACTTAATTAGGCCAGTGACTTTGATTAGGCCAGTCACTAATATTCACCGATAGTCACAAACTAAAATTTAAAATTAACCTACGTTGGTATTAGCACACAAGCACATGTATGCCAGCCGGTTACTGATAACTAACCCATTAACTCGGAACTGAGTTTAAACACCGTTAAATTTCATAATTAGGCATATAATTATATTCTTTGTTTAGAAAAACACAACTAATTCTTACTTTGCCTACTATACATTGTTTACTTGTACTTTTGTTTAAGTTTAATTAGGAAAGTGACTTTGACAACGCCTCAGAACGGCTGATATCAAAAACATGATGTCAAGGATCCGACGATGACGGTATAACCGCCGAAACTAGTAATCCGATAGGAGAGGGTATTTGGATTGTGTGACGAAGGAAATACTAAGTGAATAAACCTTTTTTATTATATTCATTGAATACGCAATCCAGGAGGCTAACACTAACACATATATATTATGTCTAAAATACTTTAGTTGGTGGAGATTCAAAATAAAATATCGAAACAAATATTAAAGTTCTAAACAACAGAAATAAACAAACCTTATAATAATTGAGCCAGAAAATATGCTGAAGTTAGGCTCAGAAGAAGTATTTTGTATTAATTTGAATTGAAATGATATTGTAATGAAGCCCACAAGTACAGGTAGTATCAATCTGAAATTTTAAATAACGTTTGGAGGATAACACTTAACTGTTAAAAATTGTATTTATATTTGTGTATGGAACGTTTAAAATTTATATTCGGACTACAGAATTAAATTAATTGAAATAGTTTTTTTTTTTTTATTTATATTAAATCACTAGCATAGTTAAGTTTGTTTGTTTAAATATAGTCTATATGCATATTATAACCAGACCCAGATACCCTACGGTAAAAGAGATTGTGTTATTTGTTTAAGTTAATAAATGTGTTCGTAAATGTAATACAAGTTGTATTAAAAAAAATTTTATTGTGAATAGTAAAGAAATTAATAATAATTTGTAAACATTGATTTATCTATACTAATATTATAAAGAGGTCAAATGTGTTTGTTTGTATGTAGGGGGTAATTTCTGGAACTACTGGACCGATTGAAAAAATAGTTTTACTAATAAAAAGGTACACGATCCCTGAGTAACATTGGCTAGAATTCATTTGGATACAAACATTTTGTTATTTCAATATTTGTAAATTTAGTCGGAAAAAATTCTTAGGTTAGGCCTAGACTGATGAACCAACACATGTGTTTACACTAATTACCATAGCAACCAATTGAATAAAATAACAGATAAAACAGCCGATATTTCCATTAACAGCCGATTTCAAACTTTGAAGCAATAATATGTATTTCTAACTGTTAGGTTAGGTTTTTATTAAACTGTAGACCTGAGCCTTGCTGATTCTTTTAACCTTTACTATATCTGCTGTTATAAAATATACGAAATAATTTGATTTGAACATTTAACATTATTTACCATCTTAACTTTAGGGTTATTATTAATCCTACACCTTTATTGTAAAGAAAACATAACATGTGTACAGAAGGTTCTAACTGGGGTGGCGTGCGTAGCACGCAGGGGTGTCCCCTAGTCTTATTATAATTTTGCTTCCAAATTTGTGGCTTGATTAAAAAGTAAATAAATTGGAACAAAAATTAATATTATAATGTATGCAAGCCTAAATGGGAAACATAATTTGGAAGAAACGCATAAGGCGTTTTTTGGCCAGTTAACTTTCAAAATTTAAACGATATTTCTTTCATTAGTCGATTCGTGTCTGTGAGCGAAGCCGTGGTTACCCCTGCTAGTTTAAAATATTCAACAGTTAATTTTAATTTAAAGCTCTATGTTGAAATTTAAAATTTCTTAAAGAACAGCCTCCCAAAATAGTTGCCTCTGTGGAAGAAAGATTAAAATCATCTTTAACATTATTTATTCTTTAAGTACTATTGTTAAAGTTGTATTTCAACCACATTATCGTATATATACAGCACGAGTGTTATGCTTATATTCTACAAAAGTATATTAAAACTTAATAGAACGCAATTAGGGTACAATCATTGTAGATTATTATTCAGAACAGCCGTCAAGTTTTAATGATCCATATTTTAATAATTTATTATTGCCGCTCCTGTCTGTATTCCCCTCTCTCTCTGGTTCGTTTACTGTTCAACTATTATAATATTGAACTGCTCTGATCTCTAACTCTGTTATTGAATGTTTGCTCATCAGAAAATACAGCTCGCGGCTTATATTGCCTGTTACGTTTGAATGGCATTACGAATTACTGATGCAGACAATTACTGCCGTATTGTGTTATTATTGATGAGTTTGTTTAGGTACAACGTAAATTCAATTACCTTCAAGTTTTTCTCTCCCTTGTCGTAAGAATTATTCTGAGAGGTAATAATTTAAATTTCATTTGTAGAAAGGTCGTAAGAATTGGATTGTATTTTTGACAATAATGTCAATAACTATTGTCGATATTTTAATGAAAATTATATTTGTTTTTATTTGAATTTTGAGGTGTGAAAAATAAAATTCTAAAGAATATCTATAAATAAACCTATTTTTCAATATCACTCTATCAAATGATCTATCTAAAGACAAATTGTTTTTGAGGGTTTTTTTCAAATTTGTGGTAATTGACACCACGCCAAAACTTGTTTCAAGAACCTTCTGGTTAATCTGATGAAGTGCGTTGTACATAGATTATTCTCCCAAATCAAATCATTTAACATACATTTATTTAGATAAGCTTATCAAATACCTAAAAACTTTCAGAATTCCGCCTAATTGTTGAGTATAAAAAGTTAAAGGTACAATACCTATTTAACGTACATTATATTACATATTATATATATATGATTTTTAAAGACATCCCAAAACGTGTTCTGGGGACCATGATCGGTGCTCATTTGCTACTCCCGACCTTGGGTCTTACCATAAGGGCCACTGCAGTAGCTCATTTTTCCTATGGAAATTCGCTAAAAAGCAATCGTGGGACTGCCAACAGAAATGAAAACTGTAATGAATATAAATCGTTGGTTATATTGGTTAATTAAGAAATTAGATCGTAATTTATCTTTTCCCATTTAAAATTGAAATATAAAGAATAACGTAAACATTATTGTTTAGGGCTACAGTCAATCATGTTTGTTATTTTTATTTTTTAGATTTAAATTTTAAATGGGAAAAGATAAAAATAATGATCAGGTTTGGGATTAAAACAATATAACCAACGAATTATGTTCATGTCAGGTTTCACTTCTGTACTGAACCAAGACAGGATTCTTGGCAATCTTCGAGAAAGGCTTACTTTATTATAATTTTAATAACTGCTGTTAAATATTAAAGTTAAACAGCTAATTTGTATTAAAAGTTTAACAACATAATTTTAGATTAGTCCAATACTGTACCAACACACAATTTTCATTAATTCTTTTACATTCATTACCATAGCAACCAAGTTAGCAAATTTACACATTTAAAAAAAATGAGAAAGCAATATGTTCATTTTAGAGGTATATACACTAATTTAACACAAATTACACAATTAAGAAGTGCAATATCCATTTTATCGATAGCGTGACGTGACTAAATCCATACAGCTATTGAGTTTAAGCCTTTGAACTTACCACTGCCTATTTTATTTCGTCAATTTCTTTTTCGTTTGCGATAAACTTAAATTAAACTTCTGGTTTATATAATAAGTGTGTAAAACAACGAAAAAAAGAAATCAACGACGAAAACAAAAACGCTAAGCGTCTTACTTTAAGACGCGTATTGCGAGTTCGTATATTTTACCTCGTCCAAAAACTAGTACTACATAGAATTTTCATTTCTCCTATTGTTTTTATTTAATCGTGTTTACAAACAAACATCACTCATAAAAAAAATCTTAAGACGGCAAAAAAGGTTAAGTTCAAAAACTGGACACCAGATGTCTCTTTTCCAACTTGTAATTCTCCGTTCAACTTTTCCCTAACACAGAAGTAAGTTGTCTTACAAATTTCCACACTTTGACAGTTTGTAACTTTTAATGTCTCTGATTGTAGTTCATAAAATGTCCACCAGGTGCAGTTGAGCTGTAATGTTCCAACTGTACTGTTTTTGGACTTTTTAAGAAAAGCAAAGTAAGAACAACATTCGAAATACACTTTATAATTATTAGGTTTCGAGTTTTTATAAAACAATATCATCAAAATGCAAAACAATGCAGGCAGGCAGGGTAAATATTTTAACAAATTGCTCACTTAAAATGAAACTGAAAATTAGTAAGCTGACTTAAGGAGGGGATACCCTGCCCGCCATATTAAATCTGATTCCCGTTAGAGCGATGCCATAGAGGAAATCATTTTTTTCCCGTTAATTCGTGGAATAAATTTAAAAATTTGGTTTCATTTTGAAGTACTGTCATTTGCGGATGTTGATTGCCAGATACATTTTCAAAAAACGTTTTATTGTTTTCGTAAACGTATGATATAAAAAGTAAACGTTATAATTTTTTATTAATGGCGGATGTTGTTTGCCAGATACATTTTCAAAAACCGTTTTATTGTTTCATAAACGTATGATGTAAACAGTAAACTTTATTATTATTAATTTTTCTTTTTTTTTACCAAAAATAACACAAAAATATGCTTAAAGGTGAAGGTATGGTTAGGTTATTTTAACATTAAAATTGGCATCCAACTTCGCCGTTTTGAATTTACGGATCCGAACCTTAAAATGAAACTGAAAATTATTAATCTGACTATATAAACTTGTATTTAAATGACCTTCTTACTTTATAATATGTATAATTTATTTTCTAAATAATCTATAATAATCTATAAACCTTTGAGTCGTCTAACTTTAATCACACCAAGGGTCAAAACAACATTGCTTAATTTGTTGCTTAATTTTTTTTTTTTTTTTTTTTTAACGTCCTACTGTTTTACACTTAAGGCTAATGAAGACGGGACTTACAGTTTTACGTGGAATCCGAACCACAGCCAACGATGTCTGTTAAGAAACCATTTAGAAAATTATTCGGGGTCAATGGGAATTGAACCCGCAACCTTTCCATTGATGGTTGCCATGACGATTGATAAAGAAATGACGCTTTAACAACCACGGCCACCGTGGCTATTTGTTGCTTAAATTGATACATTGTAGTGTTCTTTTTAAAGTGTCGCTTTTTTACATTTCGACCATAGTTGAGATTGGTCCACTAACTAGCATCTCCAACTGTACTGCTCGCCTACAAATTCTTGAATATGCAATCACTCTAAAGGCACAGCGTACCAGATTTTCTAACGACTCGTCTGAAGGAACAACTACAAATTACTGCAAACAACTTTGTGAACTTGCAGTGATGTATCAAACTGTTTCGTCACAGACTGTGCAAACTGTTCAATTAACTGAGCTAACTGCGCAGTTTATCGGTGCAAAGTAGAGTCTCTCGCGCAGGTCAATAACCTGCGTAAAAATTTTACATTAACCTCCAACTTAACTTTTTCTGTCCACTTCGATATCACATTTTTATTATAGTTAGTTTATGTTAAAATTAAAATGCTTACTTTTTTTCTAGCTGGTATAATTACCTGGGGACGAGTGATTTACTATATTACCTTAAAATAACAATATGTACATAAACGTAATAGATAAGAATGCAAATATTCCAGTATCAAACAACAGCGTCACCACCTCGCGCTCATTTAAAAACGATTTCATAATGATGTAATCATTTTATCACAAATCGTTAAATTGAAAAGTTTAGATCAATCCATTGGCTACAACTTTCCCGCTGGAAGTTTGTTTGTAACCCAATAATAAAAACTTTCCTCGCTTAGTAACTTTTCCATGTCAGTCAATGATAGTTCTCAGATATTTTCAATTATTAAAATTCTAAAAACCTGTTAAAATGCAAGTTTTTTATGCTGTTAGAATCCGTACTTTATGTAGATTAATAATATCTAAGTTTTATTTTACTTAAGCTTTTCCGTCGAGTTGCAACAACGAGTAAACGACAGCTAGCACAAGGAGTCCGCTGCTGTAGTCTTCGCAGTTATCATCGCAGTGACGTCAGAGTGGGACTGGCGGCACAGTGTCGAGATCAAAGAAACGGTATAGCCCTTGTTATAGAGCCCTGGGTAAATCTAAAACTGCAGTGGAATTCTTTGACATGTGTCTGTCACTTTCTTGATCGGTTTGTTTTATTGATATTTTGTTAGTTTATGTTTTCTGCTTTTCAGTATCCGTTGTTGTTTAATTTTATTCTTATTGGTTTACTGTTTACTGGTTGGCTATGCACATTATCATAATCTTTCATTTAAATACAAATGTTTCAATACACAAGTATTATATCGGGTTCCCCACGAAGAGGTAGCTATTTTAAAATTAATATGCCTGACAATATGGAACACTCGCAAACATGGCACTTTACAAATTATGTTACATTGATATGTAAACAAATTGTCCTCGCGTTTTATTTTTGTATGGTCAATCAAAGCAAAATAGAGGAATAACAAAATAATGGTACGTTTTCGTCAATGATTTTATTTGCAAAACTATCGCATATTATTGATTTGCAGATAGCATGAAAAGAAAATATGTAAAACTTATTTAAGTAAAAGTAACAGTAATAAATTGTTAATGATTCAAATTTTACCTTTATTACACATGATTTCCATCAGTAGCACTAATATCAACGAAACAAAAAAATATAGTAATAAGCGCTTCAGAAAATTGCCTAGGTATCTACAATAATTCCTCATCAATCACTCAAATTAATTCATCATATTTAGTTATTTATCAATTTCAGTTGGTACCCTAGTTTACAAAAAAAAAAAAAAAATAATAATAAAATATCACCTTTAATGTCCGTCAAGTGATCCACTAATGCGAAAAATTACTACCGCGGTTTCAGATGATATCACTCATCCATCTTCAGGTGAAATTATCACTCCTAAGAGGTCGTCATTAACATTAAACAATTTTTAGACATATAACAGTACAAAAAACAAAAACACACAAACAACGTACACATTTAACACAATTTTGGACACGCGTCTCATGTGGTCCAAGGATGCCGAGTCAGAATTAAGGTCAAGATCCCCTCCAAACATCGATGATAATCCCCACTCCTATATAAAGTCATTGGATACTTTCAATATAGTGTCAAATATTAAGTTGGAATTGAACAATAACTTATCTTATGATATTATGCGGTTCCATTTTTACTGCCTTGTAAATCTCAAATTCTTCAAATACACTCATGTATTTACCTTTATCGCAAAATTTTAATACCTTCATGTTAGTTTGTAAATCCGTGTATTTATGATCGTAGTCAATTAGAAAGAAAAAAAAACAAGATAATAATTCATAATTATTGACTACTTCTAAAATACCATAAATATCTCTAAACAATAATGAATTAAATTAAAAACAATACAATATTTAAAATGAATAAATACATTGTCATTTATATATACCGCACAAATGAAATGAAAAACATCTCCATATCCTGTAACTACCAATCGACCCCAAAAAGGGTATGCCTGTGATAAAACAATAGAAAATAAAAGATTTCGTGGAAAGTTTGGGAAAATTGTAGGGAATTTTTGTAAAAACTTGTTCACATAGTGTGCCACTTATACATAAAAGGAATGTAGCTGTCAATTTAGTATTTGCATTTCTAGAATAGCAACCCCCCTCCCCACACACTCATACATACCCTCTCTTACTTACTAAGACATATTTATAATCACATAATTAGAAATTCACTCATAATTTATTCTCTTTATTTGACACAAATTTGTATATTTAAAAAAAATCTTAAATAATATTTCTAATGAAAAAAATATATATATATACATATATTACTTTAAAGTACTCATTAAATACTCTACATCTTTCAAGCTAAAACACGGTTTTTAGGTGTTCTAAGGTTCCCCTGTGTCGGTGAATAACTGAGACCAGATTTTGCATATGCCTTCCCCTTTAATTGATGGGAGTGGTAGGTTTTCAAAACGTCAGCCTTTATACTGTGTAGTACTACGAGGGTTGGAGCGAACGGTAAGTGAGGGTTTCTACCCTTGGAGTACCTGAGGAGGACTTGACAGATGGGTGACCACACATCCCCTAACCAAATTGTGTTTACCCTAGTTTAATAAGTGAGTTTGAAATAAATAGTTTCCCTTCTTCAGGTGCAAAACAGTTTCTTTTTAAAACACAACAGTTGTTTTTGTAGCACTCTCTTTATATACAAGTACCAGGAGACCGAGCTAAAGCTCGAGGGCCTAGTTCACTCACGTCAAAAAATATTATTTCAAATTTCCGTGAACATCGTTTAGGTTAGGCCTATAACATTAAACAACTAAATAAAGGGTATGTTTATTTATCAGAAGTATTCGTTGCCATGGTAACTATAAATAGATACAACATTAGGCTTACCTCAAATAAAATACAGTTTAAAAGAAAACAGATGATTATTGTAATGGCATTGAAAACATTTGCATCAGCTGTGCTTCGTTTAA
>JAGFPH010003352.1:82909-102076 GCA_018207615.1 Philaenus spumarius | reverse complement strand
ATCCTAGTTACTCTACTCCCCCATTTTGATACTGTCATTCAACTACAACATAATTCTGAATTTTTTTCACAGTTATGTTGCAAATAATTAACAAATATTCTATTAAAATATAACCTAGCAAAACGCTTATCAATCAATCAAAACAGTATTTTTTTTTAAATGATGGTGTTTTTATATAAAACCAACGGTAAACCCTCTAGGTATAAATAAATTTGATCAAATCGAGTAAATTTATACAAACAATATCTTTAATGCAATTTTTAATAATTTATATTTTTAACAACGTATATCTCAGAAAATATTAAATTATTCCTGTATACATATTGTAGTACAGAGTTAATGTTATGATGTAATATTTTCAAACTTGTAGTAGGTTTGAATTAGTATACATTTTTTACAGAATCATTAACAATTACGTTAAGTATTTTCAAAAAAAATCACATTTGAAATTACCTAGTATTTAAATATTATTTGTTAGTGTGTTTTCATTACTTCTATAAATTATTTTCCACTTTTTGTTAATAATATTTTATTTGTTGTTTATTGATAAATATTATTTGTTAGTGTTTTTTCATTACTATTTATAAATTATTTGTTAGTGTTTTTTCATTACTTCTATAAATTATTTTCCACTTGTTGTTAATAATATTTTATTTGTTGCTTATTGATAAATATTATTTGTTAGTGTTTATCATTACTTTTATAAATATTTTCAATTCTTTATTTATCATACCTAATTTCACTCCTGTTAAAATATTATAAATTATTTGTTGGTGTTTTTTCATTACTTCTATAAATAAGTTTTTCACTTGTTGTTAATAATATTTGTTCTTGTTAATAATTATTTGTTAGTATTTTCATTACTTTTATAAATTGTTTTCCATTTGTTAATAATAGTTATTTGTCTTGTAAAAATTGTACTATTATTAGTTTGTGCCTATAGCTATTCAATTCTGTTTAACTACTACATTTTGTAATGTATGTTTGTTGCAGCGCTGCATATTCCCACATAAGAGAGGCCCGCGTTAAAGGACATCAGGAAATTGCTTTTCACGGTACCTAAGCAAGTATCCACCCTTTGCATACAAGAAATACAAGGCAAAGTTATTCCAGGAAAGTGTCGGCGGCTGGAAGAGCTGGAAGAAGGGACAGAATTAATAGTGTATGGAATCAAACAAATTGATTACAGAGGCAATATTCGTTATATTTTGCAGTTCCAAAATCTAGAGGAGTTGTATGTTTCCAATTATTGGTTAAAAAGAAATAAAAGAGCTTAATGTAGATTTAAACTATAAATTTAAGGTTAAACTGGATAAGATAAAAACTACTGCAAGTAAAAATAAAGAAAGAGTTGTTTTCTGTGCATGTAATTAAAATTAAATAAATTATTAAAAATAATATTCTTTGTATTGTGTTACCTCCTTTCCAACAAAACTATTTTAAGTAGAGATAAAGTTATTTCCCGTGACCTTGAAAAGGTAGTTGAAACGAGGTAGTTGAAAGCGACGCGACACCCTCTTTTTACCTATATGAAATGTACACAAAGTTTCAACAATCGTACTATGCATGAAAGGTCTCCCTGCATGAATTTGTCTAAATTTAAAACCTCAGACAGACTGTTTGTAATTGATTGTTCTAAACAAAATAACACTATTAAATCAGGACCAATAGATGTGCGACTTGAAATCGAAGCCTCGTCAAACATAGCTGCAAATACATCTGCATATTGTCTAATTTATACGACTCGCATGTAATATATAATTTACTTACAGGTACGGTTAAAAAGAAGGTAATTTAGGCGAGATTTTTACTTGCGTGACGGGTTTAGGAAAATAATAACGGTGGAATTTTTATTTTAAACCAATACCGGCTGGGTAGTTTAAGGACTACCACCGCACTATGTAGAATTAAAACAATTATTTTATATGAAAGGTTAGTAAGTGTCTAGTAACCGACGAGTATACACACAAAGATGACATCGCACAGATTAAAAAATACGTGAGACATGCTAGCGACTGCAGTTATTGAATTTCACGGATTTAGAGATAACAACAACGAATATATAGTAAAAGAATTGGCTATAGTAAGTAAAAAATTTAAAAGCATATTAGTTTTCAAACCACCTTATAAATTTGTTCTACTAAAAGATAAAGCTCAAAGATCGGCCAGATTTTTGCAGAAACACTACCACCGTATAAAGTGGGACGACGGGGATTTAACCTATAACACGGAGG
Source organism: Philaenus spumarius (assembly GCA_018207615.1). Classification (NCBI taxonomy): domain Eukaryota; kingdom Metazoa; phylum Arthropoda; class Insecta; order Hemiptera; family Aphrophoridae; genus Philaenus; species Philaenus spumarius. The sequence goes on along the minus strand of JAGFPH010003352.1, from coordinate 99,842 downwards.
TAATACGGTCTCTTTGTGAACCTTTTCACACTATTTTTACATAGGGCCTGGAAAAGGCAAACTTTTTGAAACAATTTCACTCACGGGTGGTGGCATTACCAGATACGGTTAAGGTAAACGTGTTTAATACTGATTTACAATGTATATTATCTCAACATAATAATAACAGAAAAGATACTAAATGTGCTTTACATAGTGCTGACTTTTATTATAAATTTCACATTTCCTAGAATGTACAAAGTGTTGGGAAGGTATGAAGATGCCAGACTAAACTTCTGATTAGCCCTCTGGCGCAACCTTGTGGTTCGTAAGGCATGGGTCCCTGGCGTGGTTGAAAAACCTGATGAACCCCAAATACACTCTAGGAAAGATGCAAGAAATCATATAAAACAATAAAAATACAAAAAAATAATAAAAGAAAAAACTAAATAACATATTGGGAGACTACATTTTTGGTAATTTGGTGGTAGTCACCGGTAGTAACAGTGGTTGGGGCTACTTCCTTAAGGGGTGAACTGATTACTGGATTGTAATGTGGGCTATGTTAGGACATATTCGTAACATATGATGGTTCCAACCCCATTTAACACAGAGGACAATCACAAAATGTACTTGTATAAAAAAAAGGCTATTTTAAAAACTAAAATAAATATAAGAAATATACCTTACCGTTAGGAAACCACCAAGGCGAGTCTTCCATCTCTGAGGGATGTATTGGAGGGGTATTGGGGTGGGAGTTTATAGATTGGGGTGAGGAGTAGGGTAGTGGGGTATTCAGTGGTTCCAGGTAGGGAAATGAATAAGTACAATGAGTTGCGGGGGTGGGCGAGGTCGTATCCCAGGAGATACCAAGAGGTAAAACATCCGGTGGTAATGGTATGTGATTTTCAGGAGAATCTACATGTGGAGTCGTGACGGGAGAATAAGAGAGACTTGCTGGAGTTGTTGATGGGTAGATTACTTCCGGGTATACGGGTAGAGGTGGTGGTATTAACGGTGTCACTGAACGGAATGGGGATGCTGGTAGCGATCGTGGGGGTGAGGGTAGCGGAGGCGTATCCAAGAGTACAACTCTATCCTGGTTGGTGGTTATAATGTAAGACCCTACATTAAAGGTACCGTGAAAAGCAATTTCCTGATGTCCTTTAACGCAGACCTCTCTTATGTGGGAATATGCAGCGTTGCAACAAACATACATTACAAAATGTAGTAGTTAAAAAGAATTGAATAGCTATAGGCACAAACTAATAATAGTACAATTTTTACAAGACAAATAACTATTATTAACATGTGGAAAACAATTTATAAAAGTAATGAAAACACTAACAAATAATTATTAACAAGAAAAAACATTATTAACAAGTGAAAAACTTGAAGTAATGAAAAAACACCAACAAATAATTTATAATATTTTAACAAGAGTGAAATTAGGTATGATAAATAAAGAATTGAAAATATTTATAAAAGTAATGATAAACACTAACAAATAATATTTATCAATAAGCAACAAATAAAATATAATTAACAACAAGTGGAAAATAATTTATAGAAGTAATGAAAAAACACTAACAAATAATTTATAAATAGTAATGAAAAAACTCTAAAAAATAATATTTATCAATAAGCAACAAATAAAATATTATTAACAACAAGTGGAAAATAATTTATAGAAGTAATGAAAAATCACTAACAAATAATTTATAAATAAGAATGAAATATTATTAACAAGAAGTGATAAGTAATTTATAGAAGTTATGAAAAATCACTAACAAATTATTTTTATCGAGATTAAAGTATTATTAACAAGAAGTGAAAAGTTATTTATAGAATTAATGAAAAAAACACTATCAAATAATTTATAATATTTTAATAAGAATGAAATTAGGTTTCATAAATCATCACTTACCGTTCAAGTCTATTAATGTGCTGACGAAAAGCTAGATGTTCTTTTTCATCATCGGTGTTAAGGCTATCGATATTCTCCATAAAACTCATCCTGGTGGCAAAAAGCACACACACACACAGTTTTTAAAAGAAGAACTGATAGAGGTATAAAGCATTTCAAGTATATATATATACTGTATGTAGAAATTATTAAGCCCCCACCCGGATGGTACAAGTACACTGTTGTCCAAAAACCAGTATAAATAATTGCAACTGCCATTTGTATTAACGAAGTTGCACTTGTAAAGTTCATTCATTATGTTTTGCTGTGCATTGGTTGCCAAAACAAAGTTCACACCTGTTATTAATTTATACATTACACTTGTGCGACAATAAAAGGAGGACATCATCTGTCGTGACCACTTTTTGTGACCGCTACAACTTGTCAGAAAATGCAGGAGCAAATCATTTAGTGCAAACACCGTACACTCTTAATTACACCACCTGTCGTAATCACCTGCCGTGAAAAACTTGGTCTGAAACGACAAAGACACCTGTCAGTCGCAAGTGGAGAGTTGTCGGGGAAGGACGTGTGCAGGCGTCCTTACACTTAATCCTATAGCTAACAATTATTAAAATTATTTAAACCATCTACTTTTTGTTATAACTTTTTTTTTGTCAGAAAAACCATTAACCTTTAAAAAAAACAAGATGGCGCTAATATTAGCGGCCGATCACCCACCACTCTGCTTCTCATGTGGCTTACCTTCCCCCCACCACTCTGGATCTCAAGTGTCCGACACAACCCAGGGTCTCAAGTGTCCGGCATTACTACTAGTACGGTATAAAACGTGACATATACGGTGCATTACCTTCATATTTTAATTCTGTTTTTAGATATAAAAACGGTTTATTATATGTTTTTTTTTTATAATTCTGTTTACCACTTTAACGAATTCACAAACAAAGTTGTTAAAGTAGAAAAAAATTAACTATCTATATTCGGAATTAAATGCTTAAAACCAATTTCAAGTAGTACAAATACTTTAATTAAAATTAAAACTATCATATCAGACTATTTATCACGCGATGGCAAGAATGAATAAATATTGTTGTTTGTATCTTGTAAATCTCTGTTAAAACACAGTCTATTGACGGTTATAGTTTAGAATGAATATTACTTATAAAAATACATCATTTCAAAAAAGGTAACATGAAAAGAAACATCATATTAAAATTAGCAGCTTTAAAAAGCGAATTAGATCAAAAACTTGACAATTACGTTTTGGTATAACAAATTAAGGAAGATTTAGTGACAGGAATTATTTTCATTTATTTAATAAAAGCTTTACGATTAACAAACGAGAAACTAATGTACTTCAAGACGGTAAAACCTATTCGATAGATGAAAAACTTGATATTTCTGACATAGCACAAGAAGAAGTTCCTTCAACACCGAATGTAAGTTTTATACAAGATGTGATAGTAACCGATCAATCTGAACCATGTCAAGAAGAAGATATAGCCGAAATTATGTCCACACCCTTAGGAAAGAGTATGTCTGAACAACTTATAGATGAAAACTTTGAAAATGATTTAACGAAAAAATATATGCTTCAAATGATAAAAGACTCGGCTTTAAATAAGCGTGGTGGGAAAAGTGATAATCTTTTTGGGCCACGATACGAAAATGAAACTTTAGTGATCGGTAACAAACAGCTGAAATTCTCATCTGAAGGAGAAATTATTATTGAAGATATATTTTATAAAGGCAGCGAAGGACTGTACGAGCTAATTTTGAAACGAATTCCCGACGATGGAATATATAATGAACACGACTTATACCAATACAAAGAAATCCTCATATTAACAAGCGCACACAAAAGATTTTATAATCCGAGAGAAACTGTAAATCTTAACAACTCTTTAAAATACAGGGATGTAATTTCCGATTTGTTTCCGCCATCAAAACAGCGTTAATCTCAAGGTCAAACTTTTGATTTTTTAAATTGAAATATCAATAATATGCTGCTGTCATATTTTAACGCAGCATATTATTAATATTTCAATTTTAAAATAAAAAACCAAAAATATCTTTTTAATCGATAAAAATTATTCAATTGAAAATATATTTTTACACCATTTCACAGTCGCTTTCGTCCTCATCGGATACAAAAACTAACCTTCTGCGAACAGCGTCCAAAGATTCTGTAGGCAATAACTGAGGTGTTTGCGTCTCCGTTAACAACCATGTTGTGTCCGGTGTGAAATATCCTTCAGGGTTTCTTTCATTGGATAATGCTTCTCTATTGTCTGGAAATGATAATAGAGAGCTATTGTCGTCTGAAATATCTCTGTCAAATGTATCCGGTTCATCATCAGTCGTCTCCGGCAGACTGACATCATCTTTAAAAAAATCTTCATCCTCTTATATATCTTCAACAAAATCTTCTTCCTCCACAAAAACCGTTTTATATGTTGTAGTTGGAACCTCTGAAAAAAACAATGAAGCGATGTGTATATTCTCAGTACGGGATATTCGTAGTATATATATACTAACCTCCCACCCTCCATTTGTTCTATGAAAAATGATTGAGAGGGGATGTCTCTTCTCCCATTGGTTCCAAGAATAATGTTGGAGGGGATTTATTGTATATATATATATATATATATATAAGACAATTAGAAGAATAGCATTCATTCTGTAAACAAACCCTTTAAAAAGTCGTAAGATACAATGGAAGACCAGAATTTATGTGACATCTGCAGGTTGCTTCAAGAACACTGGTTAATTCATCAAATCCATTCAACGACTCACCAAACAAATCGGAGGGAAACATCAAGATTAAATTGTTTTCTATGTGACATATATGTGGAAACTAATTTGAACTTTTTACTGACTTTAATAGTCACTATTCAACAAATGGAGAAACCGAAGGTATAATACAACATGCGGATCAATCTATTTCAGCTTTAGACCGGCCTTCAACATCAACTTTTAGAAAAAAAACAAGAATGTAAGTCAAGATTGTTTCATCGTTAAAAAGATTCGTGACCCAAAATTTGAAAGACCTACCGTAATAAAATATACGCCTCCAACATCGGTTCAAAATCAGAATTTAATATACCCTTTAATAGCAGAAGAATTAAATAGAGCGTTTATAGATTCATTTGTGAAACATTTATTTATTTTAAATAAAAACAATGAAAACCTTGCAACATTTTTAAATTTAACACACTCTCTTTTAAACGATATTTTAAAAAGTGGGCTCTCTAGACTACATCTTGTGAAATTCAATTTTGTTCTAGAAACTTTATTTATAAATGTTGAAAACATAATTTCGCCTAGAGTAGTGGGGAAGGCGGGAGCAAATATGTAAATTAGATCTGGGGGCGGGGGTGGGTAATTAGTGACGTGGGATAGTGACGTAAATTAGATCTGGGGGGCGGGGGTGGGTAAATAGTGACATGGGATAGTGACGTAGGATAGTGACTTCAGAACTATGACGTGGGATAGTGACTTCAAAACTATGACGTATAAACTATGGCATATAAAGTATGACGTTGTAGTTTCTACGTTGGAGACTGTGTTTGTAAAAAGTTTAACCGAGTACTTCGGAGGGTAAATGTGTGTCAAGGCCAAGTTAAAGATGTAAAAAAATGGTACCCGAGTACCATTTTTTTAAAGAAACGATCAAAAGCTAAAAGTGGACGGTATATTATAGACAATGAAAAATTGACTTGTCTATAATAGACCGTGCGACTTGTAGCGTATCGCTTCTGGTCCTTAAAACAACCTATAAGCTGACCCTATATTTCGATTAATACTTTCTTATACGGTTGAGTGTATAAGACATCAGTATCATCGATTTTCATGTCATTTGGGGTCAAAATCACTTTATCCTGTTTCGCGTCAATTGCAGATCTATATTCTACGCGTGGTCCAACAATAGCGACAGGTGTGTAAGACTCGTTTGTACATTTGAATATCCACCTGTATTTCTTATAATGCGAAGAAACATATTGTTTATTAATCGACTCATCATGAAATAGATGCGCGAGATAGTTTATATTTAAAGAAGCAACTGTATGTTGAGTACTCATGACAAAAGCTCTTTGATTATAAACAGAAGGCATCATACAACATTGTTTATATAGTAGGAATCCCCACTCCTTTTGTCTTACCCTAACCCTTCTCATAAAGGATTAAAACTTCCCTTTTCACAGATACTACAATAAGCCAGGTTTGCCAAAGAATCAGATTTGCATGCAAAACAAGTTTGTTGATATATCTAGACAGAGTGGCCTTGGTCCGCATTAAGTTTTAAGAAGTCGTTCTTGGCTTACATGTAAGTAATATTACGCGTACGTTCTAAACAACATTCTTTATGAAGCAGCACGAACGGAGACTGTTTAAATAAGTTTGACCTACGACAATGTAAGCAGATGTTTTAACTCGAAGAAACCTGTTTATAATGCAAATCACTACTCGTGGTTGTGTGTTATGTAAATGTATAGACATACAGGAATTTACACAGATGTTGTTAATCAAAATCTTGATTACTTTCAATTGATGGATAATTTGACGTAATATATACATTTTGTATGAGTTTAAATTTGATCTTAATTGCTTATGCGTATTTTTAATATTATAGTTTAAAAATTTTACTTCTGTATAATAACACCGTACGACTTGTATTGTATCACTTCTGGCTCTAAAAAGAAATTGTATAGCTGGTTTCCACACCACAGTTGATTTAAAAAAATCATGCTGTACAGTTATCCGGCGCATTGATACTTTTTTAACGTGGTAATCTCCTCAGTAGGCATACTGATCCACGTGATGATTTCGAAAAAATGTTAAGGGTTAGGACTGATGAAAAAACACTTTTGGAGTAGATAATTTCAAAGTAGGAGTTTTTAAAACTGCAGTTACAATATAAAAAAAGTTATTTTTGAAACCACAGAAGATCTCCGTTCTTTTCTTTAACGGTTAAATACCAGTTTTCGTTTGGATTTTTCCGTTCAATATGTGCTGTTAAAAATAAACGAAAATAGCATATGCTACCGCTAAATTCTGTAAATGAAGTTATCACGAATTTGTCCCAATACGACTCTAGTTTGTAATGTCGGTCGGGTATCAGTTGTTTCTTTCTGTACTTAATAGTCCCCGTTAGATCTTTAGGACTCGTTTGAGCACCGCACGATATAAAATTTTTGGATCCGTCTGCGTTCCGATTTCGGTTTGCTTTCCGACATCGTTTTGAGTGCCAAAAGATTTTTTTTAAATTGTTGTGGTTTCTGTCTGCGTGTCGACAGAGTTATTAGAAACTGTGTGTTTCTTTCTTTAAGCGATCTTTACCAATATGTTTAGTACTAAACTGATACCCTAATTTAATATTCCCCCGCATGTCAAATTTTTTCTTGCGCCTTTTTTGATAGTGTAATTGCAGGATATTTTAAATCGGTGAAGAGAATTGAACGAAGGAAAAGGTTGATGGGTTGGTATCAGATGATTCCCTCACAGGATGTGACACGGCAAATACAAAATCGTCACCTGAAAAAAAAACTTTTGTTAACAATAAAATCTTCTATTAAACAGTTTGAGAAAAAAACACAATTTCGCTAGAAAAAGCAACGCTTGTAGGTAAAATTTATATACGAATTTAAAGAAGAAAATGTGTTAATAATACATATATATAAACTTAAAAACAAACCATCATCCGAATGTTGAGGTGAACGTGGAGGTGAAATTACAGCCGTGTTTCTAGCGAGTTCGCTTAGCAGGATTTCAAAATCCTCCTCACTAAAAACATGTCCTTCAGGAAAGTTACTTGAAGGTGGCGACGGTTCATAACCCTCCATGGAATCTTCGTCGATTATTGCAACTGAACAAATCTTGCTTGCAAAAGCCATGTCTCCTGTACAATATAATTGTTGCTTTAAGTAACTCCACAGAATAAAATTCAGATACGATGAAACCCTCTTATATACAGTACTACAAGTAGGAGAGGCAAGACCCCACCCATCTCAGGTGAGTATATATACAAGACCACTTTGCCATTTGAAAACCACTTTAAATTTTAAAGTCAAAGCATGTACAACCACTGATGCAATATAAAAAACAATACATTGGTTTTAAATAACTTCTATACTCAGGCGCCGGAGTTTTTAGAAGAATTTTAAAGATCTATTTGCTTTAACCTGTGTCTTTTGTCTGTATATACAATTTTTTGTTAAACCATTAATAGTCGTCTTATTTATTAAATTACTCTCAAAGAACGTACATTGTTTGGTTAAGAAATACTTTATTTTAAAAGATATAAAACGTATACAGATATAAATTCCATGTTTTTTCAAACGACGAATTGTTCTGTATTCAGTAATTTCGGAGAAATAATGTATTTTTTTACAAAAATTATTTTGCGTTCGCTATATCTTTGAGAATAAATTTCTTTCAGGGAAGCACAATCGTTTCAAAAAAAATGTAATATTATCTTATCTTTGTTACAGGCTATTCGACATTGGCGCAAGCAATCCTAAAGGTTGATAAAAAGTAGAAACAGTGCATCATCAAAAAACTGTGGCAAACGAGAGTATATTGTAGAATTTCAAGCATTTAGAGGTAATTATAATGAATTTTTGATTAAAGAATTGGTTGTTTTAGATTTACCTACAAAAACTACGTATTACTTCTTATTCAAACCACCGTATTCTTTCGATACTCTGAACTATATCGAACTATATATATATATCGAACTCTGAACTATATATATTTGTAATTATTTATGTATTTTGTTGATGGGTTCAGTAGAAGGGGCTTCATAGCCTCGACTGCGCCCAAATAAAGGCGAAAAAACAAACAAACAAACAAACTATAAAGCATCTGAAACAAACATCTGGTTAACTAATTGTTTTCATCATATAAAATGGTCCGAAGGGTTTATCGAATACAAGGAACTTTTTAATATTATACACCAATACATGGGACACTACGACGTTATACAAACTTCAGGGTCTGAGAAAGCTAAATGGATAAACAATCGTGTTAATGCTAAGGTTGTTAACTATACTCGTAAAACTATGCAACTACCTCTTACACCTGTAACATGTTTAGGTGTAAACGATATACGTCATTCAACCGAGAACTGTGCTATACATAACGCTTTGAGACTTGGGGACACGTTGGAACATGTTTGCGAATGTGAGGAAGAAACGTAAGACTGCTGGGGATCGCGTACCTAGAAATACAGCTGAAATTTAAAGAAATTGTTAATTCTAACAAAACACATTTAAAGATACAACATCATGAGTGATTCTAATATCCAATCGTTAACCGAAAAATGTAATCTTGTCTCTAAAGCCAAGGGTGTAATAACAAAAAATGTTCAGAGTTAAAATCGCTAAAACATTATTCAATTCACTATTTGCTTAAAATGGAGACTCAAAATGGGGATGCAGTAATAGCAATACTTGGAGATTCACCGTACAAACATGGTAACGATCCTAAACTACAAGTATTCTTACCGAAAAGATTCGTAGATTTATTAATACACGAAGATTTGGATTCAATAGCAAAAGGTCAGTACTATCTAGTTTCACATGGACCATCAGGTGTGAACTCGACGGAGCTAACACTTCATGTAGCAGAAAACTAAAATCACATCTACTACGTTTAACACCCTCCACTACTCTTCTCCCACTCCTTCATATATACCCCCTTCCACTTTTATAGGGAATAAAAAGAGCTGATGATGTGAACTTGCTTCAGTTGCTTATTTCTTGTAGTACAGGAAACAACTCCCTGAAAATGGCTGACACAGGTAAGGATTTTGTTACAGTAGTTATCGATATCTGCAAACAGTCTTCAACATCATCGAATAAATCCATACTTTATACTACCGCTATAAAGGTTGATGCTAGCGACAGCGATTCGATATCAGTAAAATTAGAAACTAACTCCGATTCGCATCGTGTTATTAGTGAAGAAGTGCATTTAAAAAAAAATAATACCTGATACTACTTTTTTAACTTTATATAACGTCTCTTTTAAAAGTTATCAAAGCAATTCCTCTAGATAAAATTCGTTTAAAAACAGTCCTGAACATTTGAAGACCAAATCTCAAATGTTTAGCGATGCTGGTTTTTTTTATGCAGGTGATGAGGATAGAACAACATGTTTTTGCTGTGGAATTGGTTTTTAAAAGATTTGAAAGAAAATGACCATCCTTGAATCGAACATGCAAAATGGAGTAGCACGTGTGCGTTTGTTTTGCTGACTAAAGGAAAAGGATTTGTAAATAAGGCTTGCGGATACGTCTCCAATTTGCAACAGCAAATTCCAAATTTGCCTTCAACAGAGTGTAAAATCTACTTATCGGATGAAGTGCAAGTGCTTTTTTATCCTTGCAAACATTTAATATCTTTTGTTTCTTGTGCTCTGAGTTGTACAAACTGCGGTGTATGCAGAGAAAAAATAGATTCATTCACAAGAGTGTTTCTATCTTAGCAAACATTTTAAATCTTCACGTGGATCAGTATACCTCCTGGGGAGATTACCACGTTAAAAAAAAGTATCAATGCGCCGGATAGCTGTACAACATGATTTTTTTTAAATCAACTGTGGTGTAGAAACCAGCTGAAAGGTTCTTTTTAAGAACCAGAAGCGATACGCTACAAGTCGTACAGTGTTATTGTACTGCAGAAGTTAAAATTTACTTCTCTACAATAGACCGTAAAATGGAAATCGACTTTAAGCTTTTAACAGCTTCGTAAAAACATAAGTACTCCCTGTGATCGATCACGGTCACAGGGAGTACTTATTTTTTTACATCTATACCGTGACCTTGACATACATTTACCTTCCGAAGCACTCGGTTAATTTTTTTCTAAACACAGTCTCCAACGTAGAAACTACGTCATACTTTATACGTCATAGTTTATACGTCATACTTTCTACGTCATAGTTTTGACGTCACTATCCAACGTCATAGTTCTGACGTCACTATTCCACGTCACTATCCCACGTCAATAATTACCCACCCCACCCCCCAGAATTAATTTACATAATTGGACCCGCTTCCTCCACTACTGCTGTCGCTCAAGAAATGTCGTATGCTGTAAGCGATGTTTAAACCACAAGAATCTACCCAATTGCGAGGAAAGTTGACTTGAAGCTCACAAGCAGTTGTGTAGGAAACATGAATCTGTAACTTTAAAATTGCCTTAACCTGATAGAGCACTCTTATATTTCAACAAATCTATACAGCAATATCAGATACCAATCGTCGTCTGTGATGATTTTGAATCTTCGCTTATTCCGATACAATCCGTATCACCAATAGATGTAAACGTGTCATTCTCCGATAAATATCAGAGACATGAACCAAATAGTTTTTGTTTAATGGTTAAATCTACTCTACCTGAATTTAAACCTTTATGGACTTACATCGGTTCCCCATTTGTATAGGAGTAAAGATGCTTCGAAATTATTCGTAGACAAATTACATGATATTGCAAAAAGAGTGGAAATGTCGTACAATTGCAAAGTTCCAAAGTTTCAACTTACCGATGAACAAACTCATTTTTGGGCAAAGGATATATTCCTAAATTACTATTCAAACTAGGCCTAGTTTTATTAGCAATCTTGTAAGAGAAATATAAAAACTGGTGTTTTCAAAATAATAAATTTAAAATTGATATATATTTTTATACAGTTTTATTTATAACTAATTTACAAAACTTTTGTAAATTTTTAAAAAAATTACAAAAAATGTTTGCTACTTTTTATGCAGTAATTAAGTTGGACTTTTTCCTTTCGTTACTGAAATGTTTTTGTTTCTAGAGCTAATAACTTTGTAAATTTTACATCAATCCATTCTTTACTGGTATATATAAATTCTATGAACCTTTCTATGCAAAAAAGCTACAGAACACTTTTGGATTAGGATATAACTACTGTGTTTGGGGAATTGCTGAAAAAATGCATGCAAACGCCAAAAAATCAATTTTCGTTAACATTGATGCTTCTAGGGTCAATTGCTCAAAAATATGTTTTTTATTACACCCCTTCTCTACATGTTAGTGTCGTTTTCAGAACCTTCCGACAAAAACCTTATACGAACAGTATCCAAAGATCCTGTGGGAAAATTCGGTGTTTGAGGAGTAAGCCAAGGGATATCCTCCGGTGTTGGAGTAGCATCACTAGACAGAAGTGTATCTTCGAATGATGCTTCTATAACACCGGGAAACAATAATATAGAGTCATCGTCATCTGAAAGCCATTCGTCAAGTTGTTCAGCGCAAAACAGAGGATCTAGCTCTTAACTATCCATTCCCTAATTAGCTTTTACATAATTAACGAAACTACTTTTTTTTAGAACATGCATATTGCTATCACCATTTTGCTAATTGGTTTTGTTTACTCAAAAAAAAAAAAAACTTATATTTCACGTTTTTAAACAAACCCTATTTCTTCAAACATGGAACGTGGACGATAAAGCGTTCTAACCAGAATCAGTTTTTTATTTAGCTGTTTTATCAAAAATGTAACGTGCATTGTACATAAAAATGCTAAATTAAAACTGATTTTGTAATTATTTTTGAGGTAATTGAATTAAAAATAATAAAACTAGGAATAAAAATATTCGTTAAACAAAATTTATTTTTTCTCTTCTTACGCGGTTGAGTTTTTACCACTTTGTATGTTTTATGAATAGTCAGTCTTGCTTGTATTTATTTTAAATTACCATGTAAATATTAAAATTCTTTTATTTCTACATTATTGATTTATAATTTTAATGTAAGTCTGTATAAATTTATCTACAATTAAATTAGTTTAATAAGTTTACTAGAATACCTGCAGGAATAACTCACCAAAGTTTAGGCCATATTACAATATTTCCAGTGGGCACAATTCATAGTCAATTATGTATTTCCAATATTATAAGATGGTATTTTCTAATTGACAAAATATTATTTGAACGTGATATAAATTGAAAAGGAACTAAAAATTAGCGTAGTGCTATTTCTTACCCGTTAAATATGTCCAACGAGACTAGTGAAAACTGTATAATTTGCATTAATTAGTTCCGGTTTGCGGTAGGTCTACAAGCATGGGTGGAATTTCAGTTGTATCTGTAAAACCATTATTAATTAGTCAAACTTATTTCACAAAATCAATGCTATTTGAAGTTTTCATACCCCTCATAATTTCTGTATGAGTTACTCATTTTTTTAACAAGAAATTATTCATTATTTTTATTTCACTAAATAAAACGTACAGATGAACATATGAAGGCCAAAAATTAGACGATTATTATTCGAAAAAAGAGTTATGTAGTTGAGTAAAAACTATAATATTACCTTAAATTTAATACAATTAAAAGGTATAAAGTTTTTAATATTCGTCTGAAGCGAGGCTGAATTAACTTAAATTCGACAACTGTCCCACAATCACGTTGGTAGTAATAGATACGTTTTTATAATTATCTAGGTACTAGGCAACTTCCTAATATTTAATAACTAATTAATTGAAATATTTTAATGTAATGTTCTGAATTTTGAACGTTGTTATTTCAAAAATTTAAAAATATCGAATTTCTACCACAATGCTTAGAGCAATAATCTGAATTTTGCCTACCTTGAGATGTACACTGCAAGGTTTAGAACACTGTAAATTTTTCCTAACCCCTTTACGGATAATATACAATACACATACCATCATCTTCCCTCTTAGACTTTGTAGTGGAACCATGACGGTATGATAATGAAGAAACGGAGGAAAATGTTGTGGCGACTGCTGGTCTAATTGTACTGTGATGGCGCATTAGGTCTTACAAAGACATGGTCGTCCTCAGCTGGAAAAAACAGAAAAATCAAAAAATATATATAATTGAAATATTTCATTTTAAACAGACAAATATGTCGGTATAGTAAAAAAATACGTTCCATCAAAGATAGACTGTCTATTGACCGTTGAAGGCACGGCTGAAGTGGTGGCAATGGGAGGGGGTCATAGAATGCAAAGGTTGAATTGGTGGACTTTTTCCTTTCGTTACTGAAATGTTTTTGTTTCTAGAGCTAATAACTTTGTAAATTTTACATCAATACATTCTTTACTTGTATGTATAAATTCTATGAACCTTTCTATGCAAAAAAGCTACAGAACACTTTTGGATTAGGATATAACTACTGTGTTTGGGGAATTACTGAAAAAATGCATGCAAACGCCAAAAAATCAATTTTCGTTAACATTGTCGCTTCTAGAGTCAACTGCTAAAAAATATTCAATTAAAAATATGTTTTATTTTTATTTCACCACTTCTCTACATTTTAGTGTCGTTTTCAAAACCGTCCGACAGAAACCTTCTACGAACAGCATCCAAAGATCCTGTAGGAAAATTCGGTGTTTGAGGAGTAAGCCAAGGGATATCCTCCGGTGTTGGAGTAGCATCACTAGACAGAAGTGTATCTTCGAATAATGCTTCTATAACACCGGGAAACAATAATATAGAGTCATCGTCATCTGAAAGCCATTCGTCAAGTTGTTCAGTGCAAAACAGAGGATCTAGCTCTGAACTATCCATTCCCTAATTAGCTTTCACATAATTAACGAAACTACTTTTTTTTATTAAATTGGCAAACGCAATAAGTGTAACTCAATTACCCGAAGGTGAAGATGTATTCAATGCCAACTCTAAAAGAATCGCGAATCTACCGGTCGCCATCAGAGATAGAGATGCCGTGAATCTGTTTCAACTAAATGCAGTGAAAAAGAGTGTTGTAGAATTAACGAAATGGGTTTCGATAAGCGCTATAATGAGGGACTCGTCTGAAACCTTTAACGCAAATCAGAATCGATTGTGTAATTTAGCTAAAGGCGTAGACGCCGACGACGCCGTCACTTTAGCTCAACTGAATGACTTGGTAAAAGTTATAGAACAAGTAATTAAAGCTTATATAAAGGCTGAACTTGTTGCCCTTTCACCTGGTGTATGAAAGAGAAGCGTCTCAAAGATGTGTACTCTCTTGTGACGGATATGTTTTATTTTTCTACATAAACCACGGGTTAGTCTCGTCTTAGTTTAGTATACAAATGGCGAAGACACGGTCAACACATGTCAGTCGCAAGCGAAGAGTTGTCAGGAAAGGACGTGGTCTTTTGAATAAAGCTATCGATCTTCTACCTATAGAACTTCATTTACCCGGTTACAACTACTGTGGACCTGGCATGAAATTAGCCAAGAGATTAGCACGAGGCGATAAAGGTGTAAATTTGTTGGACGAAGCTTGTAAAGAGCACGAAAGCATGTACCCTAAAACTAATAAAATGAACGACTACAACACGACTAAAGGTTAATAAAATAGTGAATTTAATTAAACCGTAAAAGTTAGTCTGAATAAGTTTTGTTAGAAAATTTGTACTGATTTACGTTGTTCTGCTAAAGTCAATTTATCGTCTAGAAAATAGATATATTTTCACAAGTGAACTACCTAAAATATTCTGGAAGAGTATAAGATACTATATACAAAAACAGGTCACCGTTTGTCAAAAACGCACTGCTTACGTCATACGATTGAGTGTCTAGTAAATAGATATAACTCACAGGTGAACTGGTTAGAATAGATTGAACGAGTAAAGATTTACTAATTTATAAGGTATCACTACCTTACAGAGAAAACGTCGTGGTTATTTAAAATATGTAAGATTGTCTAGAGACACAGAATCGCATAGATAAGCTGCCTGAATTAAAATGAATCTTGGACAGTTGAATAACTGCTCTAAAAGTAATACTTTAAACCTATATGCTATAGCTAGTTTACAAAATTGCTTATTATTTTTTAGTAGCGTAACTCGAACAAGAAGTAATAAGCTAATCTATAAAATAAACAAATTGAGTGAAAGAGATTAACAAGTACATAAACCACAAGTAAAATGAGCTTAAAATTTAAATTATTGTAGGTTAAATGTAATACTATACCGGGTGAGTTTTAAATGTCCCCACCTAATTTTTTCCGCATTTCTTAAGATATCGACTCAAAACCACCGCCGAACATCATTTCAAACTATTTTTTTCCGTAGAACACGATGCCGCAATCGGTTTTTAATTATCTGCTTTCGTTCTTGAGATATTAACAATTTTGTAAAAAAATTTAATTTTCAAAAATCCCTTGTTTTATTCAATTTAAAAAAATATATCGACCCTTTATCATCAGATATCACAGTTTGGTAGTAGCTTATAGATTTTTATTAAGTTATAAATGTTTACTGCCATCTTCAGTTTCGCAGAGAAAAGTTGTTAATACACTGACATCAAACAAATTTACTAAAGATGGCAGTACAAATTTAAAACTTAATAAAAATCTATAAGCTACTACCAAACTATGATATCTGATGATAAAGGGTTGATATTTAAAAAAAATTCATAAAACAAGGGATTTTTGAAAATTTAATTTGTTTACAAAATTGTTAATATCTCGAGAACGAAAGCAGATAATTAAAAACCGATTGCGGCATCGTTTTCTACGGAAAAAAGTAGTTTGAAATGATGGGTCACAACCTTACCTTTACATTTAAAAAATAAAAGTTCATTCCAATATGGCGGATCCAAGATGGCGGCCAAAAATGTGAACCTCATTAAAAGAAAGTATAAACTAATCAATGATGTTCGGCGGTGGTTGGGAGTCGATATCTTAAGAAATGCGGAAAAAATTAGGGGGGCATTTAAAACTCACCCTGTATAAATACCCTTAACCAACAAGTTTCAATCGATAAATTTTATAAATCAAACGTAAGAAGTTTAAAAGCTTAACCAAATACAAATCTCTAATTAGTGTTTACACTTATTCTGCTGAAACATATCACCACGTACTCATAATATACCTACAAGTATTATTAATGTAGTAATATAACCTACACAACAATTATATAAACTCTCGTAATATTACAAAATTAAAACATGTTAGTATTTGCTAAAGTAGAAGCAATAATATAAATCGTTTTAACTCAAAATAAAAGTACAATAAAATTGCGCAACAGCGGATAATG
>JAGFPH010003352.1:67449-82899 GCA_018207615.1 Philaenus spumarius | reverse complement strand
CAGCTAAAGTAAAATGAAAAGCTACCATGAAAGATTTTCTAGGTAATTAAATCTTTTTAAAGATGTAAATATAATGAATTGTCTGTATTCACTTAAAACGCCTTTCAACACAATGAACATATGTTATTTGAACCTATTTTACTATGCTACAAGTATTAATGTAATATTTAAATTATTATTAATACAACTACAAGTATTATTTAATGTACCAACATATCCTATTATGCCTATTAAATAAATTCACATGAATCAGAGCTAGATAAATATACTGGTCTAAAAGTAATACTTAAAACCTATATGCTACTGACAGTTTACAAACTTGCTTATTATTTTTAGCAACGTAACTTGAACAAGAAGTAATAATCTAAACTATAAAATAAACAAAACTGAACGGAGGAGTTTAACAAGTACCTAAAGTAATAGGAGTTTAAAATTTAACGAATAATTTTAGGTTAAATGTAATAAAATATAAATACCGTTAATCAGCAGATTCCAAACTCAAAATTTAATAAATCATACGTAAGAAGTTTAAAAGCTTAAGCAAGTATCACTGACTAATTACTGTTTGCACTTATTCTACTGAAATATGGTACCATGTTTTCGTCAAGTAAAATGAAAAGTTATCCTCCATGATTTTCTAAGTAAATAACTTAAGCATTTTTTTAAATATGCAAATATAATAAATTGCCTGTATTCACTTAAAATACCTTTCAGTACTATGAAAATTCTATTTCAACCTATTTTACACTGGTAGAAGTATTAATATTTAAATGATTAATTGACATGAACTACAAATATTATTTAATGTAACAACATAAACTATACAACAATTATAGAAACTCTGATAATATTACAAAATTAAAACTTATTATTATTTGCAAAAGTAGAAGTAATCATTTAAACTGTATTAACTCAAAATAAAGTGTGATAAAATATGTTATCAATAGAGATGTAAACTTACAGATACTACTATAAATTTGACTCCTTATTCACTCTCGCTTAGAAACTTTATCCAAGCTTCCCTGTTGTAAATCCTATGACCTGAAGTAATCACTAGTATGATTACGGGCGGTAAGCTCTTGCTGTAACCACCGCGTCTCTTGTGACGCCAACATCTTCTCTTAAATATATCCCCGTGCTTAGAAGTCCTACTACAATAATTGCCGCAAAACTGCTTCCTATCTGGATAGTACCAAGTACAAAGGTTAGACTTTGGTTTAGAAAGTCTTGTGGGAGCATACGGGCTGACGTCACTGTATGTGTAAATACGCATTATATTTTGAATAACGTAATCACCCAAATTGCAATTTAGAAGAAATAATATTTGTCTGTAAAAGATATTTTGGTGTTTATACAAGGTGTTCCCAAACTCTCTGGAAATAACTTTACACCTTATACAGTACAATTTTAACCCTTAAGTGCACGGGGAGCCGAAATGTCCCCAGGGAAATTTAATTTGTGATATTCCCCACATTTGGTTGGTATTAGTGTAGTACTTCTAGCTACCTTCTGGGTGGGCTATGCATCATCCCTAGCAGCTGATAGTTTTACGCTAACCTTAACCAGTGACGCGTAAAGTCCGTGACAATAGATGTTACCTACCAGTGCTGTATGTTCGGTTCGTCTATTACGTCCACTAGTGTTACTTTGTATAGTGAATACGTACAGTTGTTTTTAGCACATGAACCCGAAATAGATCTGTAAATAGTTTTTGGTGTAAATAGATTAGTAAATAATGATTGAATACGTACAGTTGTTTTAGCGTATGTGGCCGAAATATATTTGTAAAATTGTGTATTGGTAAGTTCACCTAACAGTATAAAAAATTCTAGCAACAACTTAGATACAAATTTGTAAAACTATAAATTATATTAGGGCTAAAATGTTTATTTGTGTGGTCGAAATATATTTGTAAAATTATGTATTGGCAAAAAATTCTAGCAACAACTTAGATACAAATTTGTAAAACTCTAAATTATATTAGGACTAAAATGTTTATTTGCAAATTATTTAAAATATTAGAATTATGAAACATTTACGCTGTATAGTTGGATTTATATTAATTTGAAACTGACTGAGCTTCACACCCTCTGTCACACACCCTCTGTATGCATCGTAAGCTTAAGTATAAAAATATAATAAATATATGATTCAATATTGTATTTAAAACTTTATAAAACTGTGGTTTTACAATGTTGTCAGAATCCCTGGAACATATTATCAATAAAAGGGTTTCAGAGAGTTTGGGTTGCCCTATATAAGGTTTAACTATAACTAAGAGCTAAATATAGTATGTAATTTAAAATGTATTCGTATAAGTTCAAACATTTTATAACCTACTATTTAGTCTTGAAAACAGTTTTCTAAAACAGTTATCTAAGTTTTGAGTTTGTATTTCGCATACAATCTTACAATGTAGTGTAAAAGTCTTTAAAACGAATCATTTACAGACATATGATTTGTGGGCTGTTTTATTTGTAAGTTGTCAATATTTAACCTTATTTTCAATAAATAATTGTTCTAACATGAAAACAAATTGAATAATAAATATTATATATTTAAGTTACGGTACAAGTATACAAATGTGCCTACGAATTTTGATTGAAACCCTTTAATTTAAAATATAAATAAAGTAAATCAGTTTTACCTCTCTGCTCGAAAGCTGGATACTGTTTAAATACAAAGCACCTCAATACCGGTTTATTTGCTAGGTAATTCTAAGCAAGTCTTGGAATGCAGTTTTATGCAGACCCATATTTTTATCTCTCTTTAGTACAGACTGTTTATTACCTTGACTTAGTCTCAAGCATTGCTCCGTGACATTTTTACGATGTTCTGAGCGCTCGTATAAAAATAATATCGCTTTTAAGAGTTCTGGGACACCCTGTATATAGGAGTAAAGTGTTACACACATATTGACTGGGGTGAAATAAATTGTCGATACTTTTTAATAATGCATTCTATTGATTGTATAAATTATATCGCTTTTAAGAATTTGGAACACCCTGTATATAGAAGTTAAGTGTTACTCACACTCCCCCACACGCACTAACTAGGTTAAGATAACTCCGTTTTATCTTTTAATATTGCGTTATATTGTTCGTATAAATTAAATCGCTTGTACGAATTTTGGAACACCCTGTATAGGCTGCGACTATGGCTGCGATAAGATAGTGACGGATTGTAAATTTAGCGTCGTCGTTTAACAATGCATATACAAATCTTTCCGATCACCCAGGCGTTTTGGAACATCCTGTATAGGCTGCGACTATGGCGGCGATCGACGGTTTATAAATTTAACGCCGTCGTTTAACAATGCATATACAAATCTTTCCGATCACAAAGGCGTTTTGGAACACCCTGTATAGGCTGCGATATATCGACAAGATGGCGAACTAGGTGGCGACGGATTTTAAATTTAGCAACGTCATTTAACAATGCACATACAAATTTTTCCGATCACAAAGGCGTTTTGGAACACCCTGTATAGGCTGTAATATATCGACAAGATGGCGAACTAGGTGGCGACTGATTGTAAATTTAACACCGTCGTTTAACAATGCACATACACATCTTTCCGATCACAAAGGCGTTTTGGAACACTCTGTATAGGCTGCGATATATCGACAAGATGGCGAACTAAATGGCGACGGATTGTAAATTTAGCAACGTCGTTTAACAATGCACATACCATTTTTCCGATCACCCGGTCGTTTTGGAACACCCTGTACATATAGGAGGCTGTAATATATCGATAAGATGGCGATCTAGGTGACGACAGATTATAAAAGTAGCGACGTCGTTTAACATCGAGGATACAATGTATGTACACATCTTTCCGTTCACCCAGTCGTTTTGGAACACCCTGTACATATAGGAGATGTCCGACAAAGATGACGAAGACGACGCACAACAACGACGCTTCCCATGTCCGACGACGCTTCCCATGTCCGACAAAGATGACGACGCACAACAACGACGCTTCCCATGTCAGACAAATATGGCGACGCACAACGACGACGCTTTCCATGGCCGAGACACAAAACAACGACGCTTAAATTCCCGTCAAAGACGGACATACATTCAATTTTATAATTATTACAAAAAAAAAAAAAAAAAGATGGCGGAAACAAAATGGCGGAGAAAAGATGGTTGAAATCCCACCCACACCCACCACCACACCCAGGGTCCAAATGCGGCTCTCTGATTGGCTCAAACTTAGTCCCATAAGAGCCCATGTTACGGATCAAGTAGGGGGATGACTACTCACGTCGTTTGCATACATTGTTTAGACATACAAAATAATACAGATAATTTATGAACCAAGTTGAAACAGCCAGTATATTCGTGTATTTAATTATCTGTTATTCTTATCTAATAGGAGCCGTTGCGTGCTTACACGCACTTATCTTATAGTAACCGTTGCGTGCTTACGCGCCCTTATCTAATAGTACCCGTTGCGTGCTTACACACACTTATCTAATAGTAACCGTTGCGTGTATTCGTGTATTTATTTATCTGTTATTCTTACAGTATCTAATATTTAACCTAACCTAACCTTACCTAACCTAACCTAACCTAACCTATTATATAAGCACGCAACGGTTCCTATTAGATAAGAATAACAGATAAATAAATACACGAATATACTGGCTGTTTCAACTTGGTTCATAAATTATCTGTATTATTTTGTATGTCTAAACAATGTATGCAAACTAAGTGGGTCTACTAGTTATTATCTAATATAAACTATATATTTATTGGCATGAGGGAATTCGGAGGGAAATATCCCGTACCTGTGTCAGGTAGAAAAGTAGGGCAGTTTGTATGTAGCCGACACCCCGGCCTGTACCTTGTTTTTATACCTGGACCTTGTAGGGCAGTTTGCATATTAGAAATGACCCAAAAAAAGTGGGGCAGTTTGTACGTAGCCTTCCCCGTATACCTACAGCAATAATCTATTTCCGATACACCCTTCCTCCTTTAAACCCGTCATATTTTGTTCAAAACAATACTATTGTTGCGAAACCGGCCGCATACCTGGGGCTAGCCGGGAGGCGCAATCCCGGTGCATGCCAGAGAGAACCTTTTTCGGCCCTGTAATTAGGACTGCATCTTCGGTGAAATCCTGGGTTACCCGTTCCAATAATTCGCTTTAGAATGGCGGCCAATTAAAAATGTCAACGATAATAACTCAAAAACCGTAAACATTTATAGAAAACAAATTATGGAACAAAGGTCAACATTAAAACATCCACCATTATTGTGAATTGCCGAGCTATATCATTAAAGTGCATCAAACTAATGCACACTAATTTACGTTGGTCTTTCTTAGTTGATGTTGACGCTACACCATTAGAAAGAAAACTGTCATAAAAATGTCCTCTTTAAATTTTTTCAACTCGAAGCCGTAGATGTTTATCAGTTGACCCTTTATAGTCACAAATTATTTAGTAAAACAATCTAAGTAGCTGATTGCTGGCTTTTTTATTTAAATACATAAAAGAGTTAGTACGTTAACAAGTATTTACTAAAATTAATATAGCCCAGTCGGTATAGGTTACAACTACCAGTAATTTGCAATACGACTGATTTTTTTTTTTTATAAGTACATTGAAGTATGTAGATTAACATAAAAAAAAGTTTACCAGTCTATCGATTTCCCAAAGTCGAAAATAAAATCGATTATCATTTTTTTTTTTCGATTATCCTTAATATTTCAAGCTGGGATGAAGATAGAGGAAAATAGAAAATACCACCGTATAAAGGAGGTATTTTTCAACAAAAAAGGTCATATGTATTTATTTCGTCCGAGCAATGGTTTGTCTGGGAAAAATCGATAATGCAGGTATGTATTTTGCAGCATTGGAAATCACTAAAAGGGGACAACTTATTCATATGAAGCGTTGGCTCATTCTAAATTGGCCAAATTTTAATATATCGAATTGAAACTTGCCATAGGAGTTAAAATACATATT
Organism: Philaenus spumarius; assembly: GCA_018207615.1. NCBI lineage: Eukaryota > Metazoa > Arthropoda > Insecta > Hemiptera > Aphrophoridae > Philaenus > Philaenus spumarius. The sequence goes on along the minus strand of JAGFPH010003352.1, from coordinate 76,921 downwards.
TTAAACATTTATGCTGAGTCTGAGCTTGTTATCTTGAAAATGACCCGATCTAGGAGTCGATTTCGATTATCGATTTTAAGAGTACCGGACACACGAACTAATTTCAATCTATTCCAGTTTCGTCAATTTTTGGAATATCAACATCAAATTTGTTTTACAAGTTGAGTACACCAGTATAAATATTCTTAGTAAGTATGAACGATGTTTTTCATGTTATTTTTTAAAACGAGGCGATTGAAAATAGTCTTCTATTTTACCTATTTCGTTTTAACTATAACACCTTTGGATTCAACGACTCGATTTTCGACATTTTTGAACATATCGATTTAAAAATTGGTACAGAAGTTGAAAACACGATTGTTTTTTTCTATACTTATTTTAAAATCTATATTTAAAACATTGACTAATCTGCAGCCGATTAACTCAAGCGTTTTGATGAAAAATATAAAAAGGTCTAAAATTATACTTTTTTAAGTTACTTGTGCTTTGAAAAGTAAATAATAAAAAAGGTTTATACTCCTTAATCTTGTTTGAATCTATATATTTAACTTGTAAAAAAACTTTCAGGTTGATATTTTGAAAATTTTCTAAACTGAAGCTGTTTAAAATGAATTAGTGGGTCCGGGACTCCTAAAATCGAGAAACCCATTGTTACGTCAAGTGGCTCTAGATCGGGTAATTTTCAAGATAACAAGCTGAGACTCAGCATAAATGTTTAAAATATATATTGTAACTCCTATGTCAATTTTCAATTTGATATATTAAAATTCGGCCAATTTAGAATGAGCCAACGCTTCATATATGAATAAGATGTCCCCTTTTAGTGATTTCCCCTGCTGCAAAATACATACCTGCATTATAGATTTTTTTCCAGACAAACCATTGCTCGGACGAAATAAATACATATGACCTTTTTTGTTGAAAAACACCTCCCCTACACGGTGGTATTTTTTTATTTTTCTCCATCTTCATCCCAGCTCAAAATATTAAGGATAATCGAAAAAAATAATGATAATCGATTTTTTTTCGACTTTGGGAAATCGATAGACTGGTAAACTTTTTTTTATGTTAATCTACATACTTGAATGTACTTATAAAAAAATTCAGCCGTATTGCAAATTACTGGAATTCTTGGTCTAAATTTACCTCTACCGACTGGCCTAATAGTTAAAAGAGGGTAACCGTTTCGTTCCATTTATAAAAAAAAATTTATTGTGTGCTTAAGACCACACGGGAGAAGTATAAACTTTTTAACACAACTTACGAAATAAGCAAGCACAATGTACATTTTTTAAGACCACTTACGAAATGAGGAAGCACGATGTCCATTTCAGAGGCATTACTAATTAGACTATACATTGTAGTGACATTAACAGAGTAAGCGTATGATTTAGGACAATCTTTTACACTTATATACCCAACTCGAATATACTAAATTTGCAATGCTCGTCTTTGGTGATGGGCTCTGTTGGTTCGAATCTCGGCAAGACAAAATCTTTATTCGAACAGATGGAATAGAACGTTTCACATTAGGAGCGTTTCACAAAATGCATGGTGGAAACGCGTGATGGTAAATTCCGATCAACACCCAGCAAGAAGAAAACTATATACTCTGCTATACACGCATGTATAGGACGTGAGTATTGGACGTGGAGAGCCTATAGAAGTTTACACTTCAGTAACAGCTGGAATCACGACCTTCAACGCGATTAAACATCCTAAATCGTTTAAGCATTGACCTCTGAAATATTTTCATTCAAATTAAAAAAAAAATGATTTTGTCACTGTAAGGGTTTTGTAAAATGAAGGGTTCAGATACATTTAACATTAAACATTTTAAACGGCCGCCATTTTGAAGATATACAAGAATACTTTCAAATATTTGTAGCCTGGTAGTAAATATGTCAACTAAATTTGAACTCATTTCACATCTACTTTTAAAGATACCCCCATAAATGGAAAACCAATCGTTTTTGGAATCACGTTTGCTGGAACTTTGATGTTATTTTTACCTAGGTATGAATTCTACAAAGCGGTAGACCAGAGGTTTAAAGGACGCTAAATTATTATTGTTATTATATTTATTGGAAATACTACTTAAAATTTGCGGTTGTGTTTAATCTATATCTATACTAATATTATAAAGAGGTAAAGTTTGTTTTGTTGTTTGTTTGTATGTAGAGGGTAATCTCTGGAACTACTAAACCGATTGAAAAAGTAGTTTTACTAATAAAAAGCTACACTATCCCTGAGGAACATAGGCTATAATTATTCATTTCGATAAAAACATTTTTTTATTTCAATATTTGTAAATTTAGTCGGAAAAATTTCTTAGGTTAGTCCTAGACTAATAATTCGACCACGCAGCTGGACCGCTGACGTGAGTTGAGCGAATTTCCAAAATTAAGTTTATATGCCTATGTTTTAGGGTTTCAACCAACAATTTGGGAAATAGGTCTACTCACGAAGGCGGTGTACGCAATATATTAGTAGAATTTGTTTGCGCCTAGTGGCCTCGCGAGTTTTCACCACGTGGCTTCGAACCGGGTACGTTTACGGTATTTTACGTTTTGGTCGATTTTGGGCGAACCAAGCGAGCTATAAGGTCGCGTAAAAAATCAAAATGTGCAAAATAACATCCTACATTTATATTTTTAGAAAAAAAACTCTAAAACAAATCATCCTCGTAGTAAAAATCTCAAAAAATAGTTACTTCCAGTCAAAAAACGTACTTCCGGTTGTTGGATTTTTTTGGCTAACAAACTCGTCCGAGCCATATAGACAACCAACACGTGTACCAAATTTGGACCAAATCGGACTTAAAATGCGGCCGCTAGAGTGCGAACACATATATATATATACACATATATATGGAAATTCGCTAATAAATCAACACATTTATTTACATTAATTATTACCATAGCCACCAATTGAATAAAATAACAGATAACAACAGCTGTTTGCTGTAATATTTAAATTAACAGTTAATTTCAAACTTTGTACTGTATTTTTTAACTTTTAGGTTAGGTTTTTTTTTTAAATTGTAGACCTGAGCCTTGCTGGCTCTTTTAATCTTTATTATAACTGTTGTTATAAAATATACGAAATAATTAGATTTGGACATATAACATTTTTACCGTCTTAGCTTTGGGGTTATTATTAATCCTACTCCTTTATTATAAGGAAAAAATAACATGATTATGTGTATAAAGGTTTCAAGGTGGGTGGCGTGCGGAGCACGCAATGGTCTCAAAATGGCAGTGATTGATAATTTTGAAATATAAACTAAATTTAGAAGAAGGGTAAACAAATTCCATTATTTATTTATTATTAATAGTTTTGAAATTCGAATATAGTGATAAGGCTAATTTTGAGGTTTAATATTTTTTGTAAACTTTCCTTATGGGATGTAGGTCTATTTAGAAATTAAATATATTAACTTTATGAATTAATTATTCTGTGTCAATTATTTGACTTGTCTATACTAATATTACAAAGAGGTAAAGTTTTTTTTTTGTTTGTTTGTATGTAGGGGGTAATCTCTAGACCTACTAAACCGATTGAAAAAATAGTTTTACTAATAAAAAGCTACACTAACCCTGAGTAACATAGGCTATAATTCATTTCGATAAAAACATTTTTTTACTTCAATATTTGTAAATTTAGTCGAAAAAAATTCTTAGGTTAGGCCTATTATACTGATAAATCAACACGTGTATTTACATTTATTACCACATCAACCAATTGAATAAAATAACAGATAAAAGCTGTTTGCTGTAATATTTCCATTAACATCTAATTTCAAACTTTGTATTTCTAATTTTTAGGTTAGGTTTTTATTAAAATGTATGCCTGAGACTTGCTGGTTGTTTTAACCTTTATTATAACTGCTGTCATAAAATATACGAAATAATTTTATTTGAACATTTAACATTATTTACCGTCTTAGCTTTGGGGTTATTATCAATCCTACTCCTTTATTATAAAGAAAACATACATGATTATGTGTATAGAAGGTTCCAACGGGGTTGGCGTGCAGAGCACGCAGGGGTTTCCCCTATTAATATTATAAAGAGGTAAAATATGTTTGTTTGTATGCAGGTGGTAATCTCTGGAACTACTGAACCGATTGAAAAAACAGTTTTACTAATAAAAAGCTACACTATCCCCGAGTAACATAGGGTAGCCTATAATTCATTTTCATAAAAAAACATTTTTATTTCAATATTTGTAAATTTAGTCGGGAAAAATTCTTAGGTTAAGACTGATGAACTACCATAGCAACCAATTGAATAAAATAACAGATAAAACAGCTGCTTGCTCTAATAATTCCATTAACACCTGATTTCACCCTTTGAAGTAACTATTTGTATTTCTAACTTTTAGGCTAGGTTTGTATTAAAGTGTAGGCCAGAGCCTTTCTATTCTTAACCTTTATTATAACTGCTGTTATAAAATATACGAAATAATTTGATTTGATCATCTAACATTATTTACCATCTTAGCTTTGGGGTTATTATTAATCCTACACCTTTATTATAAAGAAAGCGAAACATGATTATGTGTATAGAATGTTCCAACGGGGTTTCCCCTAGTTCATTATATTACTTTCAGAGATAGGTTTTTTTAGTTGAAATGTTTTTAAAACGAAGCGACGTGTGCATTTTCATAACTGAAAACTCAAGATTAGAACTCTCTAACAAAACTAAACACAAAAGAAAGAGCGTACTTACAGTGGCGTAGTCGAAGGTCGAAGATGAAATACTAACGAATTTAGGCAGCAGTGCCTGCGCCCTGCAGACCACATTCCTAAGAGCCAGTCTTCCCCTCTCTTCTTTTTGGAGAGCAACAATGTGCCGAAATCCCGTTGAATGACCCGACAGCCTGACTTGCCTGACACAACAGTTCTTGTGTCTGGTTCCAATTGCTGGACTAACTTTGCCAAATTATTTAGGGCATTCAAAAAGTCTAAAAACGTATCCGTATACGTGAACCCGTAAAATTTGCAAACAAAATTACGATAACTTTAGAAATAATTAACATTTTGAGGATCAGCACTCTTTATGTTTTGTTTTCCTTGTGAACCAAAACTTTATCTTACACATATTACGAAGTTATATGTGACCGTTCAAAGTTTCCAAAATGTCACCGTTCAAATTTCCTTATTAAATATCTCTAAAACCGATAGCTACAAATATTTTCAAGAGACAAAATATCTATATGTCTTAACACCATATGTTTGTTTGGTCGGGCTAATCAACAGAATGGCTTAATCGATTTTGACGAAACTTTCATTAACATGTAGAGGACTATTCAGAGATTATTTATACTACTTTTAATTCCGAAAATATGTAAAACCCCTGTAAAAAATTGAAAAAATGTAAAAATTATGGACAAAATTAGGAATTTTGTAGATAAATGTTGGGGACATTGTGTGTCTATTTTGATCCCAGTCTTACGTTATGTATACGTCACATCTACCCCCCCCCCCCCCCCCCCCCTAATCATTAAAGAACTTATATGTTTTTAAAGTCTTACGTATTTTCTATAAGATAAGTAGAAATTCAAAAGATCACCTCGACACCATAAAAGCAAGACTAAGAAATAAAAGTGATATCGTCGTTCCAAAACCAAAATTAACAATATTTACGAATTTTTTTTTTACATATTTGAAACCGATATTTCTAATAAATTACCGACCAACATTAAATTCTGTACACAGTTTAATAAATTCCGCAAAAGTATTTTTAATGTATATTTATAAAAGCCAAATACCATTGACTCATTGACTCATTGATTCATCACGATTTCTCAAAACCTACTGAACGGATTGGAATGAAATTTGGTATGTAGCTTCCTCTAGGGCCATAGATGCTCGCTAAGAAAGGATTTTAAAAAATTCGAAATTTTAGGGGGGCTTATGGGGTCAAAGTTACAAATTCACTATTTCTCTAAAATCATCGAACGGATTGGAATGAAATTTAGTATGTAGCTTCCTCTAGGGCCCTAGGTACTCGCTAAGAAAGGGGTTTAAAAATTCGAAATTTTAGGGGGGTTTGGGGGGTCAAAGTTACTAAAAAGAAACACCGAACGGATTGGAATGAAATTTGGTATGTAGCTTCCTCTAGGGCCCTAGGTACTCGCTAAGAAAGGGTTTTAAAAATTCGAAATTTTAGAGGGGTTTGGGGGGTCAAAGTTACTAAAAAGAAACACCGAATTGACTGGAACGAAATTTACTATGTAGCTTCCTCTAGGGTCCTAGGTGCTCGCTAAGAAAGGGTTTTTAAAAAATCTAAATTTTAGGGGAAGTTTGGCCCCGAGTCAAATTTACTAAAAATCCTCATAAGAAATACATAGTGTAATATATTTATTGATCAAATATATTTTTTGTTAATATGCATTTAACTTTGATTTGTCTATCCGTGCAAAGCCGGGTAGGGCCAGCTAGTAAATCATAAAATATAGACTTTTTCTTTAAAGTAGTAGTGTAAATTCGGGTAGTGTGGGTCTTTAACGTAATGAATGTGAATATGTGTGAAAGGATGTTGGTTGGGTATGATTGTATTACATTAAAACAGATTTGTGTGTTTGAGAGTAAAGCCATAATAAAATAATTGTATTATTTGATAATTGTGTTTAAGGGGTGGGTGGGTCCGCCGACGTTGTTTTTGCTTTCTTTAAGGTTTATAGAAAAAATGTATAAATAGTGTAGGTTGGCTCAAAAACAGGTACTTAACCTCGAGCCAACTAAGATCCTCAATTGTTATGATTAAGATATTTACAAGTAGTATGTGTGTAGTGTGATTATTTTCGTTTTATTATATTTTGTTTTATTTTATTGTACTTAATTAAGGGTGATTAACTTTGTAAATATTCTGTAAGAAAAATTGTGATGTAATTGAGGAATCAATAAATTTCATTTCATATACGTTCCCACGCTAACGGCTTAATTTTAAGACTGATTTGGTCCAAATTAGGTACACACGTCAGTTTTCCAAGTTGTTCGAACGGGATCGCTAGCCAAAAAATCCATCGACTCGAAGTAACAATTTTTGTACTGGAATGAAACTTTTTGGGTATACCTAAAAAAATAAATATAGGAGATTGTTCTGCAAATTTTGTTCTTTTACACGATCTTATCGTTTAGTTTCCCCAAAATCGATTAGTATGTAAATTACCATAAAAGTACCCTGTTTAAATTCACGTGGGGGATTTCACCGTGAGGGCATCTTCTGGTCCGAGGCCTGCGGCAGGAATGCAGTTTGTCCGCTGTGAGCGAAGCGAATCCTAGGTCGCAGGGTCGAGTTGCAAACACACAAAGCGAGTTAAGAAGATAACTCAGTTATCCTTCGAGCTATGGGAAAAATAAAAAACGTTATATCTTGTGTACAAGGGTTACGTAACAAATATTTCATCCAAATTTTAGGTCAATGTCTTTTATATTCCCAAAGATATTAAGTGTTTAGTTAAAAAAAATGGCGGATAATGCGAAAACAAAGCACTTCCTAGTGAAATTAGGGACAATATTTTCTAGACACTCTATATATAATACACAAAATCCTGTCATTCACGCAAATACTCTGGCCCTACCACATGAACCCGATACAATCAAAAATCTGATTTTAAAATCAGGAAGTCTGTCCTAATCAATCATAATTTCCGTAAAATTATCAGAGTATACAATCATCTGTTTGTATTTGCTTCGCCACAGAGATTGGTGAGCGAGAATATAGGGCAGAGCCCAGTCCGGGTACACTCCAACGAGCCGTCAACAACTTTTGTTTCATAACGGTGGACAAAGAGTTGCTTTGTTTTCTTATTGGCAGCTGGACTCGTTGTGCCCCTGGCGCTTACCCTAACCTAAAATTCTGTACGTAGCATCTTTGGAGTTATCATTATATAAGTTTACCTACAGCATTGAATTATGTTCAGATTGTTGATCTTTGGTGTTCTCATTAACACGTTCACTACTACGCAAATTTCGTATTTCCTATGCTAGGAGCTGACCTTTTATTTTTTATATTTATAGCCTAAAGGAGTAGAAATTAATTTATTTTTATTTTTGAACCTTTCTAGGTAATAATCACTAATATTTTAAAGGGTAACTATTTTTATGACTGTCTAAGGACCCGGAACCGTTGTCCGATAAGCGAATTGAGTGGTACTAAATTCTAAAAAATTAAGCCCATATACAAAAGCTCGTAAGGACTTACCCTACAGTGGAGCTTTTGACTTATTTATAGAGACGTTCGGCTAACAAAAGTTTTAAATTCAAACACGGTTTTAATTTGTAGTATACATTTCAAGATAACTTAAAAAGCCATTTAATGAAAGACATTTTGAAATATTTATTTTGATTTCTAGTTGGTCGCCAAAATAACCTGAAAAACAAGCTGTAGTCGCGACCATCTCGGATTTTTATCCCATAAGAGCAATGTTAAATTTGAAACGAATTATTTTATATTTTGTATCATAAAATTGTTTGCAAGGTCTCATTTTAAGCACAGTCACAATACGCATACGTTTTGCATTTCACATTGTTTGAAATTTTTTCATTTGTCACGTAATTGACATTTTTGAAGTACCAAGTTTTAACTTCTTTCTTTACACGATAAAAAAATTATAATTAAAAGTGAAACGCAAGCCGGATCCGTAATTTTATAAAGAATATTCAGGTTTTTTTCGGCACTCAATTACAAAAGATCGATGGATTTATAAAATGGTTTGAAATGAAGCAATGTCAAACCGCTCAGCTGCAAGAAATTGCACTGTTTGGATACGGCTATAGAGAGAAGCGCTTGCGTTTCCGATTGCTTTCTCGTTTACTGGAGCAGACACTTAAGGTTCGGGTAAAGCGACAACACGACGGTGCAATAAAACTGCCAAGGGTCATCGGTTTACCTGGTTTGCAGGGCTACGACAACACGACGGTGGTGCAGCTGCGAGTGGGCTCCGTCGTGTTGTCGTAGTCTGCACGGCTTGACCGGGGTAAATCTTGATGAGGGTTTGACAGCCAGTGGTGATAATATTTAGCCCGTACCCCTGCGTACTCAGCAAATTTACAATGCATATACATGCAAAATACATGCAATGTTCTCATGCAAAATACTGTGACTAAACAGTTTAGGTAAGTCCTTTAGTTTTTTTTTATTCTAATTATATAAAGTGATAGTACGACGAAATATTATAATTATACAAATATTATAATCATACTGTTATCGGCAAAATACTGTGATTAAACAGTTTAGGTAAGTCCTCTAGTTTTTTTTTTATTCTAATTATATAAAGTGATAATACGACGAAATATTATAAGTATACAAATATTTTAATCATACTGTTATCGGCAAAATACTGTGACTAAACAGTTTAGGTAAGTCCTCTAGTTTTTTTTAATTCTAATTATATAAAGTTATAATACGACGAAATATTATAATTATACAAATATTATAATCATACTGTTATCGGCAAAATA
>JAGFPH010003352.1:51746-67049 GCA_018207615.1 Philaenus spumarius | reverse complement strand
AATTTTTAAATTTATTTCACGAATTAACGGAAAAAATTACTTATTCTGCAGCATTGCTCTTATGGGAATCAGATTCAATATGGCGGACACGGGTATCCTCCTCTTAAGGCTCGGCTCCCTAAATTCAAAACGGTGAATTTGGGTACCAATTTCAATGTTAAATAACCTAAACATAACTTCAATATTAAGTATATTTTTGTCTTAATTTCGTCAAAAAACGAAAGCTGTTTTTTTTCTTCTTAAAGTAAAATAGATTGTGAGAGTTGATTGCTAAAGGCTTTTGCAGTATCTCTTTCTGCAACTGAGTAAAAAATTAATAAAGTTTACTACTTATAACATACGTTTATGAAAACAATAGGTTTTTTAAAATGTATTCGGCAATAAACATCCACATATGAGAATACTTCAAAATGAAACCAAACTTTTAAATACATCCCACGAATTAACGAAAACAAATTCTGTAGCATTGCTATTATGGGAATCAGATTCAATATGGCGCACAGAGGTATCCTCCCCTTAATACGGCATGATAGAGTAAAAACTATGCACGTAGAACATTTTAAATCAGACAACATGTAACAGGTAACCATATGACTTGATTCTTTATCAGCCCATACACCGCTAGAATATTTGCTCGTAAAAGAACGAATTCCTCACAGCCAAAGATATATAAGCCATTAAACTCGTGGTTTACAATGGCCCGCGCCTTCCTAACCCTTGACCATATATCTCTTTTGATGAGTCCGTCCCCTCCTTACCACCAATCATATTGCGCCGCTTTCATTACTTTCTCCTTACCGACCCGAACGGTGCCACATGTGCCCCTAATACTTTTTAAATGTTCCCCCAGAGTGAGCGGCTTTTCTTACTTCAACACATAAGCACAGGTGGTCACCGGTTTGTTGTGAATTTCATTTCTTTCGGACGGAAGCGAATAACAAAGAATGCAGCTCAAAGTGCAAGAGTGCATGTGCATGATTGTTAAAACATATACAGGATATTTAAAAAGTAGTGTTAAAGCAAAATAACCATTTTTACAATTTGTTATGATAATAAATTTTAAAATTATTAATATTTTGAGTTAAAAATTAATAAATATTTTCTCACTTCGTTCCAACAGAATACCAAAGATAAATACAGATATAAATATATGTGATGAAGCAGCTGGTTGTATCCGCAGAAACAGGGACGGCCAATGCGCATGCGCTAACAGCGTGTAGGTCGGTGTAGCGAGTCAGTCGGTGACAGACGTTCGTCTCGTTGTCTAGTACACTACCGTTCCTAAAAACATTGCAGTGTGTGACGCCCTGTGTTTATTTATGTGATAAGGAAACAATTACTTATTTTTACTCTGTAGTGTACAAACAAAAATGGATGTGCATCTGAGTTGTCCAACTAGTAAGAAATCACTGATACAGTATCACTGATATAGAAAAAAGGTTTTGAAAAATTTTGCAAAACGACCCCCTTTTTGGCCAAAAGAAATTCCAAAAATCAGTTATTATTATTATTATTAGATAGTTTGCATATGGTGAGGTACATTAAGGGCTACATATAAGCCAAATTTTTATCAAAATCGTTAGAGCCATTTTTTTATAAAAAAATAATAACTGTTTTTTTGGGGGGTTATTGGCCAAAAAGGGGGTTGTTTTTTAAAAATTTCACAACCTTTTTTCGTGCATCCATACAGGCCTAGTTGACATGTTTGGTGCAAATTTTTTCGAAATCGATCGAATAGTTTTCTCTCTGGCTTTGTATACATACAGATACAGACAGACAGACATTTTGTAAAAACCACATTTTTGGACTCAGGAGGTCCCAAAACGGATATTTCCACAAAAATCTCAACATCGATTTTTTGCGATCACTATACTTTCTCTATGCTATAGTACAGTGAGAAAGTAAAACGAAATTATTAAATGTATAGTAAAACGTTTGAAAATGGAATTAGGCTGGCCATATAGCCCAGGTTATAGATTTACAGAATGGCAGCCATTAGTAAATTCCAGACATAGAGGCAGACATTATTTTAGATACGTCACGAAATGGTAGAAACTACAGTGACTAGATAGAGACAGTGTGGCCAAGTGAGGTCTTGTTTCCTATTGGTCAAGATGTCGGCAGCCATGTTTTTCCTAAATTTGTATCTGTTTACATTACATTCATTCACGTTCACATATTGTAAAAGCGACTTTACCGATTTTTTAACAGATATTTGTTAGTTTTTACTTTAAAATAAACGTAATAGTTATTTTAAACCGATTTGTGTTGAAGTGTGTGATATTGCACCAAATTAATAAGGAAATGACAGCAGATTTTATAGGCTACTCCCGCCACTCTACGGAATCGTTTCAGCGCGCATATTTCAGAAGTAAGTACATACCGGTACCAAAAGTCTTTTATTTACAACATTTTAAAAAGTTCATAACATAGGCTAATCCTTTTTATCAATAGAAAAGATAAATGCAATAAATATTAGTATTACGCAATTTTAAGAACTGTTTTTGGCCCAAACCTATAATTTCGTCCGTGTTTGCCCTACAGTACGTTTGTTTATAGTTTTCAAATTAAATTGTCATCGTTATTTTTTCTTTCTTTTAGTCTTGGTGAAGGTACAATCTAAGGCAAGAATCACATTAATAAGTAGGCCTAACTGAAATAATGAGGGAAATTAATAATGAAACCTGTTTTTCGGCTTTGAATAACTTAAACTTGAAAATCTTGAATTGCCTAACCTCAAAATCAAAGAATTGTAATTTCGATGTTAAATTGTTATTAGAGACATTAATTTTATTATTAGCTTTCAATTGAAATAGAAATAAATTAGTTAGTTAGGACAGTTTGAATTGCTTCGCTTATTAAAAAAAAAATCAGATGGAAATAAATGCATTGTAAAAATCTGAAAGTGTAACTTTGAAAATATTTAATTTGTAAAATTTATTCATTGATAAAAAAGGTTAATCAACAACAGGATAATAATTAAAAGACAATTGGTTTAGTTTTATACTGTTGCTAAGTTTATATGTAGCTGTGATTGTAAAATATTTTGTTAGAATGTAGCCTACTATGATCCTGTTTTAAAACGAAAATGTCTAAAAGTTGAGAATTAAATTTAATTAAAAACAATTTTATTATGACCAGTCAAATAATTTTTCAGATAGCTACAAATTATCGAAAATTTGGTTCCTTGAAAATAATACAAAAACTTAACTTTTATTCAAATAAACCGCATAAATAATGTAATTGAACTTCAAAATGTTTTTTTTAACGTAGAATTGAACAAAGAAAATAATAGTGCAACTTGTTTTGATATAGCTTTATTAGTTTGTAATTAACGTCAGTAGGCTACTCAACTATCGGCATAGGCTAGTAAAAAATGTGATAGTAAGTAGGCTAAATCATTATTTTTTATAGGTTATTTCATTTTAAACAACTTATCTGCTTTCTAACTACTTTTTAACATTTAAAAAGTTGTTTACTAGGCCTTTATGAAATAAAACAAAAGGTTTTATAAATATTTTGAAAATAAATGACATTATACTTTATGGCAGATAACATTACTTTTAGGAAAAACATGGCGGCCGCTTTCATGTGGCCACACTGTCTCTATCTAGTCACTGTAGTAGAAACATACTGAAGTGGAAAAGTAAGGAAAAGTATGGGGCTTCCGCTCAAATATAGGCCTAGTTTCTTTAAAATATATATTTTCTAGTTTTGTTTTTTTTTTTATTGAAATGCTTGTTATTTACTTTGTACACACACTGAAAAAACTCTAACCGTACTGCAAAGTTAAAATTAATGTTAACAGTTTTTCTGTCATGGTAACATTTAAAATGTCATGGTTACTTTAGAGCTTGAAATATTTGCATTGCTGTAAGGTTTTTTTAATGTTGAGTTTTACTGTAAACTCTAATGTAGTAAAATGTCATAGTTAATTTAATATACGTAAAGGCGATGATTGTAGTCACTAAATTAGTTAATGTAACTATAAGGTAAATCTAACGTAATATACATCTAAAAAACGGAATGAAAACAATATCTTAATATGTTCACAATGTTAGCTTACTTACAAGGCATAAAGGCGGTTATTTATGCAGTGAACTGGGTTACATCCGCTGTATACATCCTTTAGACGGTAGCCTTTTCCTGTTTTAGAGTTACCCTGTCCACAATTACAGTTTCTCACGTTTTTACGAAATTCGAATTCAGTTTCTCTTCAGTACTCGGTAGACTAACAAGTAACAACAAAGACCACATCAAACAGCTATAACTAAACTGCTTCGTTGTCGATCTTCTTGTTTTTCAACATACAAGGATCTTTATACATACATGTAGAAGCTTTGTTGACGTCATGGGGATTTCAAAATTATATTACAATTTTTAAATGTAAGTTCAGGTAAATACATAAGTTAATACAGTATTATAATAAGATGCAGTAATTTTAAAAACTACCATAATAAATACGGTATATATTCAATGTTAAAATTTCATTACAGGTTATGGGAGGTTGCCTGAAGTTATACATAACTTTGTCATACTATTTTAAAGATATATAACTAATCTATTTTCTATATATTTTAAATTATTGTTTTAATAATCATTCTGGTAAATATTTAAAATTCATTTTAGTAATCTATTTACACATAATTAGTTTATTAACAAATAATATACTTTCATTTCAGAAAATGAAATAGATATACTTGCCCTATCCAATATGGAGGAAATCCATGTAAAGGAACTTATTTTTTAGTACCTAACTTCCATTTAACTGATTTAACATTACTACATACAACTACAGACAATTCATTCATATTATATCTTTTCAAGTAAAAATATAAAGCTAAAAGAAAGAAAATTAACAAAATAACATAATTGTTAATTTATATACGTCAGACATTTCGCTAAAATATTTATTAATAACAACTACATCTTACAACAAATTAACGATTTGTTAAAAAAAATATTCTAAAAGATTCAGTTTGGTTGTTTAGCTGTTTAAAAATGTGTGAATGAATTTTTAATAAATGTAGGAGTGGTTTTTAAGAAGTAATTTTCCATTAAAGCCTCAGTTAGACTGCCAACGGCATCAGTCAATTAACATGAATTGTTTTAGGAATTTTTACATTTGAAATGACAGAGCCTTATTTTATTATTTTGTAAATATTTTTATGTTCTTCAAAAACCTAAAAATAGCATATACAAATATTTGGATAATGAATTTTGATTACTTTTATCAGAACTAATTATTCTGATATTTGAAATAATTTATGTATTTAAAATAATTTACGATGTTTACGAGTATTGATCAACCCTTGTTAACTAATTATTAAAACTAAGAATGTTTTTTACTAACAAAAAAGTAACTTCAAACTAGCATAACTACTACTCAAGATAATAAATATCCATCTTCGGTGGGAAATGTTGCAGTAATTAATTAAATTAAAAGTAATGAACTCATTATCAAATACGGTAGCTTTAAACATAAAATTTAGGTAAACATTTTTAAAAGTTGTAATTTAAAGCTTGAATTCTTTATTTTAAGATACAGTAAACATGTTATGTCCTTAACTAGGTATATAACTACATACATTAATAACTATGTATATTATATAATATATTTTATAGTTATCTTACACTTAATTTTTATTTTTTCCAGAACTCTTACTATGTACCTCCTCTAACTGGAGGACCTCGACAGTTAGTATGCAGGGGAAAGCTTGTCGACAAATTTCGAAATAAAATATCGGAGTTAAGAAAAGCTGTTTCTGTTGTGACAAAAATAACTATTGTTACAATAAACAAACTATATAGTAATTACAATCTTAACTAGTGTTATAACTGTATTAGTATGAAGTTCACCACTACATCAACTAACCTTGCAAGAATCTTAGTTATACTGAAACACACAGAGCAATTACTCTTATGATTACAATAACTAATATGAGTGTAATATTTTGTAGATGTATTACCTAATTTTATTATTTTTGTGACAATAACAACTAACTTACCAGTAAAGGAACACTACAATATTAAACAATCTACCTAATGTTATAACTACATTAGTTTATATTCACTACTACATTAACTAGCCTTGCGACATAGTTAGTAGTGCCTTAATGTCATAGAAACATTAGGCTTACTGTTGAACTTACATTTGCTGCTAAGTTAATAACATTGCTATAATATCAAGAGATCAACAGTAGCTTACTTTAACCGTAAAGCTAACTACACCCTGCTGACCCGTAAACAAATATTTCTTTTACCGCAACATTAATTGTGTTGCTGCAAGGATAGAGTTTTTTCAGTGCAGTGCATTTATACAGGGTAATTCCGGAAGAAAAGAAGAAACTTTCACGGCGTGTTCTACTAGTGAAAATAAAGAAAAAAGTTCATATAAACATAGGTTTGGAAATGCTTCGTTTTCCAGTCATTCACCGTTTTGTTTTTGTTTTTCAAAATACTAATATCTTTAGATGTAGGGAATATATTGAACACACATTTTGGATACGTATTTGGTATGACATCTTTTACCCACGTTCAAAAAACCAAAAATTGTTTTCATATATTTTCAAAATGGCGGCAGTTAAAAATGTTTAAAATGTGCAAAATATCTCGAAAACCGCTAACTTTACAAAAATATTTCAAGAAACAAACTTCTTGGTTTTCTTTGTCTTTATTATAACCTACTTTTAAAATACACTTTCATAATGACTTACAATTTTTGTTTACAGTTCTGTTTTGTTTTGGTGTTATAGAAAACTTTGTTTTGAAAGTTTTTAATAATTTTTATGGACTTTATTTACATCGTTTTTCTCATAATTTGGTTCTGGAGTAATTTTGGATATTTTTGACAACTACCAATATACAAATGTTTGAGTTTTTAGCCACTAATGTTTGAATTTTTTCAGTATATTTTAAGTAACAGAAATAATAAAAAAAATAGTTATGCAAGTATAATACCCATTTTACTTGGGTTTATAAATTATAAATGGGAATTTCTATTATTATATTTACTCTTATATATATTGTTAGTATTATCATAATATCTCTTAAAGAAAACTAAATAACAGTCTTTATTATTGTTATTATATCCTGCAGATAGTGCCAAGTAGCGTGAAGCGTCACTTGATCATGCGCTGTAATGTCTTACCCTCTCCTACTCTACTGTGAGTCTTCAGTACAGTCACCACCAAAAAGTGTTGATATACAATCAACACGACTACATAGCAGACATGAATTATGTAGGGCAGGCGGCTCTGAATGTACTCCGCCGCGAGAGGGGAAATGTGGTGGGAGCCGGCGTAGGAGACTTGCACATGGACTCTTCGCGCTCCATCCTAATTGGCGCTATCTGTACTGTACTAGACATTCATCATGGAAGAAATTTGGTAACAGGCTGAATTTAAACCTAACTTATTGCTGTTGATGTTCTAAATAAAATAAACAACACATTGCCATATTCTGCTCCAAGAACAATGTCAAGCAAAGTTTGTACTGTATTAAGAAAAGTTCAAGTGTCCGTTTAAAAGTCTTTTACGAATTGTCGCATTGCACATTACAGGAAATGTTGAAAGAATTACGTCCGACATTGTTTAAATATTTCATTCCAACAATGATAACTGAAAAATGAATAACTATTGAGCTTGACTTGTGAGAAAGTAACCAGATAAAATAAAACACAAAATGACACGACAAATACGTTTACTAACTTCAAACGCGTTTCAATGACAATGTCGCCATCCTCAGTGATGCACGGGCTTCAGTAATCAAACTACAACCGTAAGTGAAAAAGTCTTTTTCGACTGTGCGACATATTAATAACTGGTTAAGGTGCATAGTGAAGCAAGAACGATTTTAAATTTTACTAGGGGGCTGCGCCCCTGCTTGGTTCGCTCACCAACCCTTGCAGCGACTCGCTGCAAACCAAATGCAAACAGATTTTTGTATACTCGGACAGAGGCACTTGGATTGTTGTTTTTTGTGTACTTTTAATTAAATATTACTTCCTGAAGAGTGTCTATAATATTTAGTTCACGCAGTTTATATATATTTTTTTAAATTATTACTATTATTAAAAAAAAAATGTTTTCATTTATAAAATGTTTGTATTTTGGTTTTTGATGTATTTCTATATGTTTTTCTTTTTTTTTATCTACTTAAAGTATGAAACCAAACGTATATATTGACCGAGCGAAGCGAGGTCTCCGTTTTAACTCGCCCGTTCGGCATTTCGTCTGTGTGTCTGTGTTTCTTATTCCTAGGCCGAGCCATGTATATATAAGGTTTTTTCCACATTTCATTTTTAACCCCTTAAATAAAATAAAAATGGCGGCCGCGCCGTTTCTCTCAGTGTAAGCTTTTTTCAAAGCCAGTTTTTGGCTTAACCGTAAGTCGAATCTTAAAAATAATGACATTTTGCAAATAGCAAATTTGATTTTCAACAAAATTGTATCCTTGATTTTTTTCCGTATCTCTAACGGTAAGCTCACAAAATGGCCGTAAACTTCAAATTTGTTAAAAATCGTCCAAGTTTTTGTTTTTCAACCACGTTTTTATACGTTTATTCTAAACCAATTCAAAAGTGTTGCATAGCTTTTTTTTATATAAAGGTTCAAAGAATTCATATATGCCAGTAAAAAAATGATTGAAGTAAAATTAACGAAGTTATTAGATCAAGAAGCATTTATTAGTTATTAGCATGTTCAGTAACGAAAGGAAAAAGTTCAACTTTAGGCCTACATAAAAAGTAGTAAAAATTATTGTAATTTTTTTCATAAATGTAAAAACTTTTCGTAATTTAGTTCTAAATATAATTATATAAAAATATTTATCAATTTCAAATTTCTTATTTTGAAAACAAAAGTTTTTATGTTCCTACTACAAGACTGCTAACAAAACTAGGCCTGTTTTGAATAATAATTTAGGAATATATCCATTGCAAAAAATGGCATATAATAATAAGAAAGTGTAGAGAATAAATCAAATAATTAAACTGAATACTTGTAAATTTCATAAAAGTATTTGACTTAGCTTTACTTGAATTACAAAATGAGATGAAACAAATGAAATCTCTCGGCGATAAAGGACATACAAACAATGACTGTTGGACACCGTGGGAAGTGTTGGTACATGGGTTGAGAATGAAGTTGAGATCACTATCACGACGTTTTAACATCGTTTGTTTTCATTATTTCTAATATTGGAATATGATATGGAAGTTATGGAATTGTAAATACATTGTTAAGTTTTAGTTATTTAAGTATGTAAATATTTAATTATATGTTGTCCCTCTATAACTTGATATTTTTAGCTATCTTAAGCATTATTAACCTAAATAAAACACAATGCCTCTAAAAGAAAATCTTTAGCAGTTAAAGCTCAAGAAAAAAAAACGAGAACTAGAAATCCCGGAATCGCGGGAATTGCAAAATAATGTTTCGCTGGCTAAACCTTGAGCTTACTTCCTTACTGGCACACTATTTTTAACCTAAGCTCAAAACCACAGTTTTTATTTCAACGAGCGAGGTCTACTGTTCACAGAACTACTAGTTTATTTTAGGTTCAATGAAAAAGAGGACTCAGTGGTGCCAACTTCACAAAATAAACTGTATTACAACTTGATGAAGATGGGAAGTAAAAAATAAATACTGAAAAGACCTCTTCAAGGAAACGCTCTCTCTATCACATAACTGATATAAAAAGATATGAGACAACCCTTGCTCAATTATTTATTGCTTTATTTCGCCGGTACGAGGACAGAAGAGGGTTATAATCCAATGTGAAGTATAGTATGTCAAATGAGCTAACATTAATATGAAGTGGATTACCTTTGATAAAAAGAAAATATGTTGTTTGAAAGTTTTGAAAGGCTGTTTTAGGGTGAAGTGTTCGAGTTTTTGTAAGGTTGGTGATAAAATCAAATAATCTCTATGTTCTTGGAGAATTGTGCTACACTTAAGCAATGAAAGAATGATTACCTAATAAAACAATTTTAAAATTTCATAACTACTTTATTGTTCATATTCTGAAGATGATAACATAGTAAAAGAAATGTACATTAGTAAATAGGGTAAATTTTATATTTTTTAAATCTTTTGGTAGTGGATGCATTATTATATCATTACTACGACAAAAGCTATTTACTTAGGTTGTTTGATAACGTAAAATAATGTAGATCAAGTATTAATTTTCTACTATATAAATTTAATACCAGGTATCCGAGTATTCACTTACATACACAGTGTCCATGAAGTTCCTTCAATATCTTTCATTATTCTTGTTACTGAAAATAAGTTAACAAAACTTGGTATATATCTTCTGTTGCATAACAGGACACATTTTTTTGACAAATCTGACCCTCTTTGATTTTGGGGGGCTTAGGGGGGCAAGGGGTTTAGAAATGCCAAACATAAAGGTAAACACCATTGATAAACTTATTAAAATGAAACACCATTGCGTAAACTCGAGCTTATTATCTTGCTTCGTTTCAAAGTAATGGGCAATCAAAGTTCTGGAAAATAACATACAACCTACTTATTCCTAATTTTAACAAATTAATAACCTGCTTCGATGTTATGATAACAATATAATTTTCCAAGAACTTGGTACATTGCTTTGAAACAAAGCAAGGTACTAAGCTCTAGTTTGCGCCATTCTGTTTCTCTTTTAATAAGCTTTTCAATGGTGTATTACATGGGCTACCTTAATATTTGAAATTTTTAACACCCCTAACCGCCTCAAGCCATGGCGTTTCATAAAGTTTCAGATATGTAAAAAAAAATGTGTCCTGTTATTCAACACAAGATATGTACATAGTTTTGTTAACTTATTTTCAATAACAAAAATAATAATTCGACCACGCAGCTGAACCGCTGACGTGCGTTGAGCAAATTTCCAAAATTAAGTTTGTATGCCTATGTTTTAGGGTTTCAACCAACAATTTGGGAAATAGGTGTATTCACGACGCAATAGGTGTATTGCTGAATAGCTGCAAAGTGGTTCGCACGCCAACCAACGTATTGAGAGTATCTCCAATATTCAAAGCATTGCGTGCTTCGCATGCCATTCCGCATATTGGGAGTATCTTCAATACACAATGCAATGCGTGTTTCGCACGCCATTTAGCATATTGGGCGTATCTTCAACACACAAAGCATTGCGTGCTTCGCACGCCAATCCGAATATTGGGAGTATCTTTAACACACAAAGCATTGCGTGCTTCGCACGCCAACCCCACGGTAGAATCTACCGCATGACTTTGAACCGGGTACTTCTATGGTATTTTACGTTTTGATCGATTTTGGGGGATCCAAGCGAGCTATAAGGGTCGCGTAAAAAAACAAAATGTGCAGAACAACCTCCTACATTTATATTTTGTAGAAAAAATCTCAAAAACAAATTCATTCTGGTAGGAAAAATGTAAAAAAATAGTTATTTCCGGTCAAAAAACGTGATTCCGATTGTTGGATTTTTCTTAGCTAACGAACTCGTCCGAGCGACATAGACAACCAACATGTGTACCAAATTTGAACCAAATCGGACTTAAAATGCGGTCGCTAGAGTGCGAACATATATTATCTACTTACATAAAGCTAGACGGTAACACTGTTTCACTGACATTAATTATTAGGCACTTCCCGTAATCGGATCCCCCTCAACCTCATACTTGAATTAAAGCTCTCGACGAGAAACTTTTGGGGAAATTGCTAAAACATTTTCTAATTTTGGAAGCACCTTTTGGGCGGGAAAGATTTTTTCGATTTTTTTAAATTTTTTCACTTTGAACGAGTTTTGTAAGAAAACGGTAAGAGATAGCAAACAATGTTAAATACAAAAGTTGTATAAAATTTTATTCGAACTAACGATTTTTCGTCAGATTCAAGATCCAATCATCCATTTAGCCACTATTCATCCGAGAAGGGAGGCTCCGCCCAACGTCTTTAAAGCTAGATGGGTTCACCGATTCACTGACATAAACTATGAGACACTTCCCATAATCGTACCCCCCTCGACCTCATACTTGAATTAAAGCTCTTAATGTGAAACTTTCAGAAATTCTTTTTATTTTGAAAACACCTTTTGGGCGGGAATGATTTTTTCAATGTTTTCATTTTTCCACTTTGATTGCTTTTTGTAAGAAAACGGTAAGAAACAGAAAAAAATGTTAAATACAAAAGTTGTAGAAAATTTAATTTCAAACCAGAGATTTTCCGTCAGATTCACGATCCAATCATCTGTTCAGCCGCTATTCGCCCGAGAAGGAGCTCCGGCACACAATCTTTCAAATTTCCCATGTTAATCTTATGGAGATAATGTTTAATGAGTTTGAGTCAGCTGCCAAATAAAACAGCTGATTTATGCTCGGTCACCTATGTACAAACGAGCCAAAGATTAGCGAGATTCTTTAGCGAATTTTCCAACTGCGAGCGAAGCGAAGCAGCCATCTGAGGATGAAGGCCGAGGCGGGGTTGGGACGCGAAGCGTCCAGTGGCAGGGCCCCTAGTATAATATATATATGATTTTTAATGACACCCCAAAACGTGTTGTGGGGACCATGATCGGTGCACATTTGCTACTACCGACCTTCGGTCTTACCATAAGAGCCACTGCAATAGCTTATTTTTCCTTTGGAAATTCGCTAATAAAGGGGGTTAAAGAGACTTTATGAACATTATGTATATGAATAGATAAATAAAGGAATATCGGGTGAATATTCAGCCGTACCATTACACGCAACTAAAAAAAAAAAAACTAGTGTAATTCAGATCCAAGTTCCCTAATCCAAAAACGCATTTGAGTTTCATCCAAATCGTTCTGTTTCCGATTTAGGCCTCACAAATACATGATCAGCTTATGCGTCAGTAAACGATAAAAAGCATTTTTCCTCCAATTTGTTACTTATAACTCACTAACGAACGAGCAAATTTACCACGTTTTGAGATACATTTCACGTCTGTGTGTACATTTTACTGGAAATATTATGCAGGAAAAATATTTGACCACTCAGAATTATAGTCGAAATGCAAAAGTTTCGGCTTCGAGTCAGAAGCTGCCCGCACGGTAAAATCTCCCACGTGGACTTGAACCGGATGCTTTAATGTTATTTTACGTTTTGATCGATTTCAGGGGAGCCAGACGGACTATCCCCCTCCCCCCCCCCCCCCCCATCTCCCTAGTTTCATTATAATACGAAAAATCTCTATAAAACTCGTTCAAGCGACTTAGAAAACCATCGTGTGTACCAAATAGTCGTAAAATGCCGACCTTAGAGTGCGAACACATTTATACAAATTTTAATTACACCCCAAAACGTGTTATGGGTTACCATTATCGGTTCTCATTGATCACTCCCCTACCTTATAGACCAGGGGAATTAGACAATAAATCAAAAATATTTTTCTACAGCACCGATCGAAATTCGGTTTTCGGCATTGTGTTCGGAGAAGTCTCAGGAAAAAAGTCTACATATAATACCTTGTCGGCAGACAAAAAACGCACTTTGGGCATGCATAAAGTGCATCTAGAAGTGCATCATTTCCCATAATTTATAAAAATTGTTTGAATTCATGAAAACTTATCAAAATTTGTATACAGGGGTTTTGGGGATCGCAAATTCCGACTCTGCCCTTGAAAAATATATTCGACCACCCTGGGATCCCCCATGGGGGCATTGAGGGGGGGGGGCACTTCGGCAAAAATTAAGAAAGTGAAGCATTCTCATTGCAGTAGAATCAGTCAGTGGGCTTTCAAATGTTTTGCCAAAAGTGCAGATTCGGTATTACCTACCCCAATAACCCACGAGTTTACATTTTCGAGTGATTTACTGAGCCCTTTGAGTTTTTGTCGAAGTCCCCCCCCCCCCATGCCCCCATGAGGGGTCCCAGG
This sequence comes from Philaenus spumarius, assembly GCA_018207615.1. NCBI lineage: Eukaryota > Metazoa > Arthropoda > Insecta > Hemiptera > Aphrophoridae > Philaenus > Philaenus spumarius. The sequence continues at coordinate 53,165 of JAGFPH010003352.1, read as the reverse complement.
GTGTCGGACATATTTTCAAGGGCATATTCGGGATCTGCGACTCCCTAAACACCTGTATACAAATTTTGATAAGTTTTCATGAATTCAAACCAATTTTAATAAATTACGGGAAATTATGCACTTTTAGATGCACTTTATGCATGCCCAAAATGCACTTTTGTCTGCAGACAAGGTATTATATGCAGACTTTTTCCTGATACTTCTCCGAATGCAATACCGAAAACCGCATCTCGAACGGTGCTGTAGAAAAATATTTAGTTATTCTGGATGATGTTGGTCTAATTTCCCTGGTCTTTTAAGTCTGGTATCACTACAAGAGTCACTGCAATAGATCATCTTTCTCATAAAAATTCGCGAATAAAGAAAAAATAATGAACCAAATTAGTAAGATCTACAACGTCACAACCATCCTATTTGGTTCTTAAAACATCTACCTGATTGTATACAATTTAATTTAATTATATTTAGGCAACTGAAAGAAAATTTTCAACAGTCAAGTCAGGCTTAGTGTTAGCAGTTCTTTGATGATCAACCAGTAAACTACAATGTAGAAACTTATAGAGTTAAAGAAAGTACTTGGCATCTTTCTAAGTATGTCATACAGATGAAAACGACGTTCGTATTATTTACGAAAGGTTGTGACCGGCTACTCTTGACACGGAATAAACAAATCTTCAACAACTGTCAAGGGAAGGAATGTTAAAACGTTCATGTTATGTCTTTAGTTTTGTTAGAGAGAATATTGCTCAAATGCATTTCTGTAAGACGTCGGTAAGTTTGAATATCAAATACGATACCCATCAAAAGCAATAATCGTATTGATATAAAAATCGATATTTAATTAAATTAAAGCTTATCAAAGTGAAGTGTCTGACAAATATTAATCGACCTGAATGAAAAGAAAGAATGACACAGAGTGGACTTTACTTTACATTTCGTTTAATAACTTTAAAAGGAAGTGTAATTTGCTCTTCTCTGTCAGGTCATCTCTAAATAGGAAGAAAAACTGTCGACATATAAATCCAACATGATAATGATATTCTATTGTTATAAGTGAAATTAATAACATTAGTTTTATTTTATTTTAATATTCTAGAGAGAGAGAGAGAAGAATTTGAGGATGCGTGTAAACCATCATGGTTAGTGGATTTATTAAATGTCTTTAATCTTAGTAATTTGAAGGTTATTAGATCTTTTGTTACATTTGTCAGCTTAGTGTAATTTGAAAATTTTTTAGTGCGTGGACGAGGAAGGTATTAAATTGTTATTTATGAAGGGTTTAGTTAAAATTTACATATCCATACATTTTGTAACAAATATACAACCTCATTAAATCCACAAAGTTTGTAACACATTTACCGTCTCATTAAATCAATAAATTTTGTAACATAAATACCACCTCATTAAATCCACAAAGTT
>JAGFPH010003352.1:35970-47676 GCA_018207615.1 Philaenus spumarius | reverse complement strand
GCACCTTAGCCTCCAGGGCCGGCTCAAGAACTGCTGAGTTTGCACCTCGACCTTACGGTCTCAGATAATTCGCTTCGATCGCAGTGGACAAACAAGTGATATAAAAAATACCAGGTACTTTCTGGCATTTTACGTTTTGATCAATTTTGGGGAAACAAGGTGGGCTATCAGTTAGTGAAAAAAACAAAATGTGTGTGTTATTACTATATCCTACATTTTTTGTTTACTTAAAACCCCAAAAAATTTCATTCTAGAACGAAAAATTTTAAAAAAAATACTACAGGTAAAAATGTGCTTCCGGTTGTTGGATTTTTTGGCTAACGAACTCGTCCGAGTAAAAAGAAATAAATATAGAAAATTATTCTGCACATATTTTTTTACACGACATAAAACCTGAAAGTCCCTCCAAAATCGATCAAAACGTAAAATACCATTAAAGTACCCGGTTCAAATCCACGTGGGTAATTTTCCGTAGGGGCAGCCGATCCTGATTGGAGGCAGACGGCCGGGATGCGAACTCACGAGTTTGTCCTCTGCGAGCGGAACGAAGCAGCGCGTGAGCCGGGGCTGGAGACTGAGGTTCTAGTAATATATTTCATACACGGAGGCAGCTATTCACCGTCTTCGTAAGTAGCCCAATTTCCCAAATAGTTGGTTGCAACCTTAAAACATATAAGGCTCTAAACTTAATTTTGGAAATTCGCTCAACTCACGTCAGCGGTTCATTGTGATTGAATTATTTTTACTTTGATGGTTTGAACTGTATAGCTTTTCTAGAAACTATATATTAAACTAATATATTATATACTACGATTATATAATATGGGGAAGTATGGGATAGTTTTAAATTCCTAACAAAAAATGACTGTGACAACACTATCACCTGTCCATAGAGAGTTGTAGTATTTTTCCTAGTTTGGCACTATTTCAGGGTCGTCCCCCAAAATATCTGCCGAAACTTTTAAAGTTTTTCAAAGTTCACATAAGTTTCATATTCAAAGTTTAGTATTTAGTACAAATTTGAGCAATTATTACCTTTATCAGATTATAAAAAAGTTAATATTTCGACTAATGGGCCTACGTTTTACCTGCTCAGATAAGTTCAGCAATTGGCCAGGACTCAAACGGACCTGAGACGAATTTTGAGATACTGTTTTAAACAATTTAAGCCTACTCGTGATTTTCTCTTTAAAAAGTGGTGATATCTCTTTAGATATTTCTTTCCGATTTTACGTTTTTTAAATAACACAGCTATTTTGAAAAACAAAGCCTATATACTTTAATTCGAAGCCCTGAGCCGGAGCCGTTCACATCAACTTAAATTAACGTTTGAACATTTTAATCTGCCTTCCACCCCCATTTGATGTTTTGATAGATTGCCCTCACCCATTCAAGGTTGAATTACATATTTGAAGATTTTTATCTTATTAAAAATAATAATAAAATTTTTGTAATAACAAATAAAACCGGGTAATTTTCTATGGTTACAACCTTTTTATAAAAATGTGTATGATTAGTTGCGTTCATATCTGGTAAAACGTTTTTGAAAAATATAACTTATATGTATTAATAAACGAATAAGGACTAAATATATTTTTAAAGTCTATGTTGTATAAAACTTTTATTACAATAGAATAATTATTACAAATTGTGTTTTTTTCGTACGAACGGTTCCAATTATATTTAAAAAGTTAAGACTGACAGTTTTGGTGGAATAACATAGGATCATAACTGGTTCAAAACTAAAAATAGGTTTAAAAAAATAAAATTTAAACGAATTGGAGAATAAAATCCACCTTTTATATCATTTTAATAATTACTGTATTACTAACGCAAGATTATAATTTGAACAAAATAATATATTGTTTTTAAAGATCGTAATAAAATATACTACAGTGAACCAAAAATTCTCCTTCGCAAAAATGTATAATATTAAGTTATTATTATCTCCAGTTCATAAATTACTGAATACATTCGTATTTTATTTCTTCTTTATTGTTCGTTCGTAGTATCTAAAAGTAATTTTAAAACTAAAACCCAGAATTTGATTAAAAATAATAAATTTTAAACATACGATATATAGGTTAGTTTCCTATTAGTTTAGTTTCAATATTTCTAAGTTCCTATGGCTACTTTTAAAACGATATGCCTACCGACTATTCTTACCCGTCAAGATTTGTGTATGTTATTTACATATTACTTTTGAAAAAACTGTTTTAAAATATTTCAAAAATGTTTACCTTGACCAAAGAATAATAGTTTACTTGTTTAACTTAAAAACGTGTTTTTAAATTGACAACGGTTCAATTATAATGTTGAATTCACATAATAATATTTAAATCGGTAATCTTAATGTAAAGAAAGTTGTGTTCACCCTTAAGTTATCAGAAATACAAATAAATTTGAGACAACAGTTTTTTTTTTAAAGGTTCAAAATCTGGGGTTGGTGAGAGGAATGGCATTATTTGAGGAATTTTTGAGGTGTGGGGTGACTGGGAAGGGGTCATTTCAACTTTAGGTTTATAGAGAAGGGAGTATAGTTTACGAAACGCAATGAAGAAAACGTCGTTTGACGGATTGGGTTAGTTTCCCATTAGTTTAGTTTAAATATTTCTAGTTCATATGGTTACTTTTAAATCGGGACTGACTATTCTTTCCCGTCAAGATTGTGTATATTATTTATTTAATAATACTTTTGAATAAACTATTTTAAAATATTTCGAAGAATGTTTCCTTAACCAAAGAATATTAGTTTCCTTGTTCAACTTAAAAAAGTGTTTTTAAATTGACAACAGTTATTCACATAATATATATTTAAATTATTAATCATAATACAAAGAAAGTTGTTTTTCACCATTAGGTTTATAGAGGAGAGGGTATTGGTTACGAAATGTAATAAAGGAAAAGCTGTTTCATGGGTGATCTTGGGTAAGGATTAAAAAAGGTGGGAGTGGGATTTATTTTTAGTCATTTGTCCATTTGCGTTAAAAGATTGATCAAAGAGTTGATTTTAGCTTTAGGATTATAGGGGAGAGGGTAACCTTGGGTAAGGTTTAAAAAAAGGTGGGGATTGGATTCATTTTTAGACAAAGTTTTTGGGGAGGTTAGGATGAATTTTGGGGTGAGGGGTGACCCGGGAATAATTGGGTGGTGGGTGGAATTTTTGGGGAGTGATCCGGGAATAAAGAGGTGGTGGGTGGAATTTTGGGGGTGGAGGGATGAATTTTTGGGCCTAGGGCTGGAAAAAGGGGGTAGTAGGAGGGTTTTGAAGGGGGCGGGTGGTGAGTGTAATTTTCTGGCCTGGGGCTAGAACCCTTGTCCTTGTTCCGCTGGTGGTGGGTGGGCGGCGGTGGATGGAATTTTTGGGCCGGGGGCGGGAACAAAGGGTAATAGGAGGAATTTTGGGGGTTGTGGGAGGAATTTTTGGGGCAAATTTTGGAGTTGGGGGTGACCCTTGGATCCACCTGGATCCATCTGGTGTAAAACCATCTATTTCCCTCTACTGCCATGAACCCGACAATATCAGCACTTCAGCCTAGTTCCACATTTTGTTTTGAATTTAATTCTAACCTAACCTAATTCAAAGTAAAATTATTTTTTTTCTATTTACCGCAATTGGCTCTTATCGCATCTGGGAAGGCACAGATTTGTTGCATCTTTCAACCTACAACCCATCACTGAAACTGTGTATTATTTAAATGAATCTACAAACTATTTTATTTATTGAAGTGACCGCTTATACACATCCTATTTATAAATCGTTGAACCAAACAACTATTTCATCATCCAATCCTGTTTGTCGACAGATTAAATAGTAGGAACAAAAATCGTAAATAGATAACACGATACCGTCTAAATATTCCATTTTACTGTATTGGGGGCAAATTAGACTCATTCAAGGTCATATTTAAACAATCAGCTGTTGTTTCACAATTAGTTAACAATGTTATCACTGATTACAGATTTAAGCAGTTCAAGAAACGGAGATAGGATACTTGTATCAACTGTTTTCCATTGTTACACATGTTAGAATAGATTTTAGTATACATCTCCACTATTCTGGTAGTAGCACACTACTATTGTTTCGAACGGTTTGCTTTCATCTTCAGGTGTAGGGGAAGCTCGTCTGGTATCGGACATCTTAGCTTTTTTTAGTCTGTCAGGCTGAAAGATAGCTATATCAAAATTACTTTATGCACAAAATGATACCCTGTTATCTTATACACAACATGTTAAAGGTGATTTGACAGGTAAAAACAAATCTATATACAGAGTGTCACAAAAATGTGTGATGGGCTATACAGGACCTGATTCTACATACAAAAATAAGTCTAAAATATAGAGTAACATTTTTTCGATTTCTGCTTAGTTTAGCCGTAATCCGCCATTTTGTTTTTTTACAAAAACTCACTGTAACTCTGGAAATAGATAAGATATCGAGTTTAAATTTGGAATAAGCATTTTATATGTTACGATTAACAAGTGCACCAAACATAAAGAATTTATTTTTATAATTTTAAAATGGCGGCCTTTACAAATTTTTAACGTGGAATATCTTAAAAACCGTTAACTTTACAAAAAATGTACAAGAGAGAAAATATTTTCCCTTTTTAACGACAGACACAATGCTTTTTTTGTATTTTCAGTAGGTCAAAGAATAACCGAGTTATCGACAAAAAACTAAAAACATAATTTCTTGGTAATTGTCTACAACAACCAAAATTAGCCTAAAACCATATTTTTTAAAAATTTTACAAATTGTTTAGTTATTTTTGTAGCGAGTTATGCAGATTCAGATTTCGCAAGCAAAAATAAGTCGAAAATGTAGTATAACATTTTTTCGATTTCGGCTTAGTTTAGCAGTAATCCGCCATTTTGTATTTTGGGGAAATATTTATTATTTCAAAAACCCTTTGAGATATTTTTACGAAACTTGGCAAAAGTATTTTGCACTAAAGTAAGTAACATTTGTAAAAAAAAATATTTTTTTAACTTTTCAAATTTCAAAATGGCGGCCATTTGAATTTTTTAATGTCAAATTTCACGAAAACCGGTACCTAAATCAAATTTATGCAAGAAACTAAATTTTTAGTATCTATTATAAACAATCCAACAAAACATGAATTAATAAAATCGGTTCATAAATAAAAAAACTGTGTTTATTTTAATAATTTAGACTGAAATTAATTAATTACATTACATAAATTATTACATTACATTTAATAAATTTAAAATAAATAACAAATATTAATTTGTTATTTAAAACAATTGAATGAAGAGGATACACCACATGTAGGTAGGCACTTGCCCTTCAAATAGCAAGTGTTCAATGTGACCTCCATTGGCGACCACGCACTGCCGTAATCCACGAAGACGATTGACGGGCAATCAATAAACAATAAATGAAATAAAAAACTAATTGAAAATACATGTAATAATTATTCACTTTCGTGAATTAAAAGATGGAAGCAAATTAGAGAAAAATATTACAATTATGTAACATCATGATGCAAAAAAATCACCGCAGCGAAGCACGGGTATTCAGCTAGTAATATAAAAATATATTTTGGTAAAAAATCAAAGAACACACAAATTAGAGTCCTTAAAAAGTGGAAGGTGGGATCGGACAGGCATAAAACTATAGAGGATTGGTCTTTAGAGATAATTGTCCAGTCATATTAGGATATTAGGTGGAAATAATTCCCTAAAAGGGGAAACTTTGCATATGTATAGTACTAGCAGTAGCAACATATTAAAAATCAACATTCTTGCATGCTGTGCTACGGCCGCCATCTTGGAAAATGGCGGCCGATTTTCACTTTTTTGGCCATATCTCACTAACCGTTGGAGATAAAAAAAATATTTTCAAACAAAAGTTAAAGACCACAAAGAAATACATCTTTTCAGTTCTGATAAATGTTGTCCTATCTCTAACGGTTATTGAGAAAAACTCAAATTAGTAAAAACAAAACTTGAATTTTGTTCGAATTCTAGTAGTTATATTTCTTCTCAAAAAATCTTACACTGTAGTGGCCTTGCTAAGTGAAAATAATTTTTGTGATGACTGTTTGTTTCAGGAATTGTGATGACTAAAAGAAAATAATGGATGACATAAACTGTGTTATATGCAACTCAAGTTTGCAAGAAGGTGAAATTGTTGAAGTGAAAAGAGGACTGAGCTCTTTAATTGAAGCTAGTAAGGAAAGAAATGACGGAATTCATAATTTTTTGTCATCAATTACGCAAATTACAGTCCATGTCAATTGCTGAAAGAAGTACACGGCAAAGCAAAATATCAAGAAACGGAAACGGGAACTTGCACAAAGAGAATCTAGTCCAGCTACATTACGAAGTAATGTTACTTCGATTGATTTTAAAACGTATTATATATTGTGTGCGGAGGAGATCGAACAGCCAAATACCAAGCTACCAAAGGCTAGACGGCGTGTGGCATGTAAAGTGACGACTTATCGTCTATGAGAAAAGGTACAAAATCTTCTCTAGTTACTGCTTTCAAAGAAGAGGAGCAATCTATTATTGCTAAACAGGATTGTATATACATCCTTGATGGAGGACACCTGTTGCATTGTGTAGTGTGGCCTAAACCTGCTACATATGGTGATGTAGTAAACGCTTATAAGTCATTTGTGAATGCACACTATGGTAAAAATACTGTTATCGTATTTGATGGCTATCCAGACTGCCCAACTACTAAAGGACAAGCCCATATGCTACGCTACAGAAATCACATACCAGAAGTTCAATGTGATGAACATAATTATGTTACTCATAGCCAGGCTGATTTTCTATCTAATCCAAAAAATAAAAAGGCTCTCATCACTTTGCTCTCCAGCCATCTAGCTTCAAATGGATACGAAATACATCAAGCAACAGATGATGCTGATGTACTGATCACTACAGTAGCTCTGCAACGTGCTACAGTTACTGATAAAGTAGTTGTTGTTGCTCAGGATACAGACATTTTAGTCTTACTAACAAGTAGATCCACTACTGAAAACATTTGGTTATTTAGGCCTCAATCTGGTTCTAAAATGGCGAGTATGTTCAACATATCCAAACAACAGGAGATCCATCAAGAATGCAAAGATGTCCTTCTATTCTGTCATGCAGTGTCAGGATGTGACACCACATCCAGTATTTCCAGAAAAGGGAAAGTAAAGTGTCTAAATTTATTGAAAAAAGAAGAACGGCTTAGATATACAGTGAGCGTTTTCAATGACAGAAATGCAACCAAACAACAAATTGCAGCAGCAGGAGAGACTTTTATCATTGCTTTGTATGGTAAATCAAAGAATAAAACATTGGATGAGCACAGATTTTACGTATACCACCAATATACTGCTAAGAAAGGGCTGCAAGCAAATTTTGATTTGGCTACGCTACCACCAACATCAGATGCTGCTTCCCAACACAGCTTCCGTGTATATCACCAAGTTTAAAAATGGCTTGGAAATGATTTAGATCCGTGTCATTGGGGTTGGAGTTTGGCTGACAATTCACTGCAACCTTTACCAACCACTCTTCCACCAGCACCCGAGAGAATCATGCATGTTATTTCTTGCAACTGTAAGAAGTGTTCTGACTACTGTGAGTGCAAACGGGCAGGCCTACTGTGTTCAGCAATGTGTGGTAAATGTGAGGGATTGTCATGTGAGAACTTGTCAGAGGTGGAGGTTGATGAATCTGAGATTGTAGAAGAAGATGAATAATCAAAATGTTTTAAGTATTAAATAACTGTTCTACCTTTTTACTTAAAAAATGTTTATAAATAAAAAGAAACTAACAAATATTTTGTATTTCAATAATACCTAGGTCTAAATGCCAAACCTTAAAGATTAATGTACGTGTTAAATTAAATTTCCCACTTCAACTGCAGAAATTCGAACAAAATTCAAGTTTTGTTATTACTAATTTGAATTTTTCTCAATAACCGTTAGAGATAGGACAACATTTATCAGAACTGAAAAGATGTATTTCTTTGTGGTCTTTAACTTTTGTTTGAAAATATTTTTTGTATCTCCAACGGTTAGTGAGATATGGCCAAAAAAGTGAAAATCGGCCGCCATTTTCCAAGATGGCGGCTGTAGCACAGCATGCACGAATGTTGATTTTTAATATGTTGTTACTGGGTGCTAGTACTTATACATATGCAAAGTTTCCCCTTTTAGGGAATTATTTCCAGGTAGAGGGGTATTTTTACTTAATATGACTGGACTATAATTGAATAACAGAACAAATTACAAATGCTAACTTTTTACCTACAGGAGTTCTTAAACTCACAAAAATACAGTTTTTTTAGGCTTTTAAATACAGCCTAAAATAAAAATAGATGTTAAAATTCTTAGTCTCATCAAGAATGGTTATTTTTTATTCGATGGGCTCGTCTCAATATTTTCAAAAAACTCGATGTCATTTTTTTAAACTTTTATGTGGAAATTTTGTTGTAGTAATTTTTTAAAATTCTTTGGGGACCCTAGGTTGCGGGGCCCTGATAACCGCTCCGCCATTAATGAAGCCCTGACAAGTGAAAAAATATATACTCAAAAAAAAAACAGTGCCTGAGGCCATTGTGTTAGGGATAAAACCTCTGAAACTTCCATCAGAACTGAAGTTTCTAAAAAAAAAAACGCCCACACGGACGAACCCACAATCCAAATGAGTCCTTTCAAGGCCTTAGCTAGGAGGGGTTAGGGGGTCAACCTCCCCCCCCCCCCAAATCCCGAAATTTAGCATTAAAAATTAATACTAGGTTTAAAAAGTGCATTTAAATTATAAAATAGACAACACAACAGAGGATCCAAGAACATATTTTACATCATTGTGCATTGCATGCATACTGATATTTAGATTTACTTGATTAAACTACAACGTACAATACACATGGATGCAGTAGATTACAGCCTTACTCTCTTGTGAGCTTGATCTGATCTATTAAATAAGAAAGCTATGAAAATTCAACAAAAATACTTTACTCTAACAAAACAAAATCATTCATGATCCTTACATTCTATAATATTTTACATGGGTAACTATATCCAAATTTTTAAAATAAACATGGAAATTGGTGTTTAACACGTTCACTTCATATTTTTGTATTTTTTAATATTGAAATTTCTACGTAATAATCACTAATATTTTAAAGCGTCCATAATTGGCTTAAAGCACGCTATGCACTGTGTATTAAAAATACTCCCAATACGGGAGTTGGCGTGCTAAGCACGCAATGCATTGTGCATTGAAAATATAATTTTCGATTGTTCTTTTTATCTAATTTTGAATTTCCAAGAAAGGGCAATTTTCATACGAACTGCTAGACAAACAGACTTCGGCAGTAACCCTAACTTCCCCGAAAGACTAATTGCAATGAACCAGCTAAACGCTGATAACACATTCGTAGATATCTCGAACATTCGCGCAAGCGCACTCTACGGCAGCCGGCTTCACAACACTGTTAATTTCATTGTTTAAAGTTTGATAACAGTGAAGTTATCAGTGACTGTATTGTGTTGTGGCTTGCGCACTATTCATCATGCTTCTGCCGAATGCAACTGGTATTGTCACCGAAGAGGTTTTGGTAATTCCCGGTATGTCTGTTTTACATTACTTGAATTATTGTTTTAACATAATTGAATATTATTTTAGCAAAATTACAAAATAATATTAGATCAAAGGAATTGGATTATTTAAACCATCATATTTTAATTAACAAATGTTAATAACTCTTCCAGCTGTAATTAGATTGTAATTATTTTATTTCAATGACGTATTTTATAACTTGGTAAATGAATTCAATAATAACGATTTTTATTGATGTAGGCCTAGCACAGACAACAAAATCTAGTTATTTCTATTTTAAATACGGAAAAGTATTAATGGGATATTTATAATTATTCTGCATTCAATTAAGTTTTATTCTATTTTGTATTTAGCATTGTTCTTTTTTCATACACTATCAAATACTAATTTGATTTGATCGATTTTATTTCTTGATTATACTTGATTTAACATAACTTTGGTACCGGGCTGTCATGGTGTAGATAGGCCCACCAATGCTGTCCAATACTAAAGTTATGTTAAATAAACTATCTAGAGACGCAAGTTTACAGTGTATAGATATTTTCAACTAATTTATACCAATTTACCTAATAATTGGTTTGTAAACAACACGGTAAACATAACAAATTAATGTGTACGTATGCTGTTATTATCCATCACTTTACTATTTTACTTCATTCGATTGTTTTAACAGTTATACCATCTGATAGAAAATTAAAAGGGCTACAAAAAAGGTCTCTTGGCATTTTTTGTTAAAATGTGGGGCTTTTAGGTAATTCAGGTTTGAAATGTTTAAACAGACGCCATTTTGAAACGCATGATTGGATACAATCGTTTTATTTTTCTGACAACAGATCATTGTTAGGTTAAACTGCATGTCAAGTTTGAACTCAATCAGTCAAACTGCTCTTTAGATATTAATTGTTTTGTAAAAAACACTTACATACAGACAGACAAACGAAAAAGTAAGCACCCTAGACCCATGTTTATATCGTGAAATATGTTTGTTTCGATACCAGGAACAAATCCACAAAAGGGGACTAGAGAGTTTGGGGAGACCCTGTATAGGCCTAACTACAGTAAAAATACCAAAACACATCAAACAGTACCACAATAACATTAAACTATAAATAATAAGAAATGCAATTTGTAATAGCACTAAAAAACAATGGCCTGGGAAATACATTAGATTGAAAATACGAATTTATAGAGTTAAAAGTATTATTGGAAATCGAGACATAAAGAATTGTTTTTAATTTCTTAATTCGCACAGAAAAAGATCCCACATGGAACATATTGAATAGACATACCTACATAATGGTAGGATGTCTGGGTTTTATTCAGCCTAGCAAATGGCTTAAGTAAAACCATGTCTTTTCGGTTATTGTAGGTACGCACCTCTTGGTTAGTCATTAACCTACCTAGTTTAGATTTAGTGACGATCAAACATTCTAAAATTCATTGGCTAGCTACTGTTGGTATTTGTTCTTGCTCGTCAATATCCTACAACGCCCGTCACAGGATTTAAAAGTGACCAGCCTAATAGCTTGTTTCTTCAAGAGTAATACTCTGTCAATTTTGACTCAATTTACCCAAAACAAGAGACCACAAAAAACTTACAAGAAAGACAACAAAATAGATTGTTCTTGGGTAGCTTTTGGGTAAACAATTTCTTAAACGACTATCAAGTGTAAGTCTATAGACAACCTTTTACAACCAGGGTCAATGTGTTGAACCCAAGTCAACCTTACATCTAGGTGCACGAATAGCAGTTTAACGGGTTTAACAAGTTACTTCTCATTAGTCTTACACAAAGTACCATTAAGGGTAAACATAAGTTCTCATTAATCTCACATGAAGCCCCATTAAGGGTAAACATAAGGTCCCATAAATCTCACGCAAATTCCCATTAAGGGTAAACATAAGTTACTTCCCATTAGTCTTACTCAAAGTACCATTAAGGGTAAACATAAGTTCTCATTAGTCTCACAAAACCCCATTAAGGGTAAACATAAGTTCTCATTAATCTCACCCGAAGCCCCATTAAGGATAAACATTAGTTCCCATTAATCTCACACAAATTCCCATTAAGGGTAAACATAAGTTCCTGTTAATCTCACACAAATTCCC